>JBCAUI010121762.1:0-18517 GCA_038406195.1 Haplosyllis anthogorgicola
CACACAAAGTCCAAAATAGGGGCAATCAGTGGCCCACAAAATAGACCCTGATCCAACAAAAAATTAAAAAAGAAAAAATAAAGTAACAGCCATTTTCCATTGATCTTAATGGTGTTGTTGGTCATGTTCTGCATTGAATTACTCACAAACTTGCTGGTGGATCATGCTATAACTTTGCATATTTCATCATAATATTATCCTTCACATTCAAATAGTTGAGTCAAAAGGTCACTTATTGACAGCAACCTTAAATATTCCATCTTTGGAAACAATACATAAATAAACATACCAGGGGTTCATCGGGCGTTTTTCTGATGCCGACCATGCGGATGGCGTCGGCGGGAGGAACCTGGAACACCTGCGGAGGGGGTGCGAACACCGGCAGGAACTCCGGCACGTGCTCGAAGTTCTTAGCCGCGATGTCATCGTGCGCCTCGACAAGAGCCTGAAAATACAGTTAAAGGGTTAGTACAAGGCTACTGTGCTGACTGTTGTGCTGAGTAGACCTCAACAAGACCTTGCAAAATGTTTTCTTAAATTAGTTGGGTAACGTGTATGACTACATTTTGACGCTGAAAATCTTTTTACTGCCAGGATTAAAATAGTTGACCATCATCAATTAGAGGCAGCATGCGAGATATGACTCAACAATGACTCAATAAAATCTTTAAAAACCAGTGGTAGAGTTAACCAAATAGGAGTACCAGTGGCCCGACAAAAGGTTTGTGCTGATGATAGTTGTCGGTAAAACGTTCTAAGCTATAAACAATACCTTAAAATGTGGGTTTGTGATGATTTTCCTCAGTTCCTTGACACGAGGATTGCGCCCAGTGTAAACATCTATGTCATCGAGCACCTCCTTTAGTAGTTCTATGTTATCACACGACACTGGTTCTCCTGCATCTGTCTCTAGAGTGTCCTGCGCCTGTATAACATAAAATTAGACGATAAGTGCATGGTCACTTTGCTGACTGTAAAGCAGAACTGCTCCCCTTTTAGTAGATTCTATGTTACCACATGACACAGGTCTGCCTCCACTGTGTCCTTTACTAGTACAGAATATAGGATATTACTGTAATTCTTGCGCTGATGTAACACATTATCTGGTGAAATTATGCATAATGGTAGACGACTTTCCCTTCTCCCATAGTTTCCCCTGCTCCATATACTCTACTGAGCCTGGTTCCAAACTTGTAATACTCATGGCAGTTTGAGTTTGATACATGTGCAATATAGCGTAATCAGCACATAATTGTTTGTACATATTTGTGACCAAATCAGACTGAGAGTGTGCGTTATGCTAGCTTTACCAATAGCATTATCAACAGTTGAAGTAAGATATTCATTACCTTTATCAATGACTGTACCACTGTGTTGTTTAGTAGTTCTGACAGGAAGGCGACGTCTGAACCCTCCGCGCCGACAGCCTGCTCGAACGTCGGTGAACTCAACGTCTCCACCACCGTGTCGAACGCCGCTACAAGTAACAGGATTAAACGGTTAGCAGGCTCCATGTGCTGACTGTTGCAGTGTTTCCACTACAATGCATCAAATACCCACAGCAAACATGAAATGCCCAGCACATTCCTTTGTAATGCTGGGATACGGGACAATATGACCCACAGATTCAAACATTGCACAAATATTGCTGGTGGGTGAGAGCAGACAAATACCGTGGAACCTGTTATTTACGACCACCCTTTGGGACCATTTTTATGGTCGTAAATAACAGGTGGTCTTAAAATGCAGGATAATCTGAAAGGTGATTGTAAAAGTAGGTGGTCGTGAATGGCAGGGGGGTCACAAAAGTTCCTGGTGTGGGCAGGCAGTTGTTCACTGATCAGGGATTGTTGTTTCTAGAAAGTTTTGGAATAGTGCCAGTTTAAACCAGTAGATTTCCTATCTGGTTGCCATGTTCGGTGCTGAACAGGAAACAGCTTGTTCCTCCTCAGGTGGTGAAACAAGTAGCCAACAAGGATGAACAAGCTGTCTATCCTTTTGTGAACCCCCCACCCACCAAGGTTTCATCGTAACGTAATATGTACTTACCTTGCCCTGAATCGTCTTCTCCCCGTGCTACGGGCATCTTCTCTCTTCTCTTTGTTATTCGTCAATATTTGTAGCACTATGAGATCTGTAATAAAAAGTTTGACGTACATTAAACAATCACAAAATATGAAGTGGCTTTCAACTGAAAATAAAATTTAATACAGCCAGCCAGCGTTGACCTCTAAGAGACTTATTTAACTGTCGCAGGATCTTGTTATCCCAAGCAGAGCTGATGCACAAGTGAAGACTGTTTTGGTGAACATCGGGTGGAAGCAGCAAGTGCTTAGTGTATATCTAAGCGGAAACAGAAATTAGGGAAAATACTTTTTCTTAACAATTTTGGTGGGTTAAAATGCATCTTGCAGAGCCACTGGTACCCTCTGTTTTGGACTTTGGGTGACTCTACTCGCGGGTTAAATAAAACTTTTTACCATGTTTCGAGGTCAATCGCATAATATCTAATACGTAACCTAACAATGGACCTTGTTACCTTCACTACAGATTTAAAGTGATAGTCTTAATCTAAATCCGTCAATAAAGGCAATCCCAGCATTTAACCCTGAGTGTTTTACATTATACCATACAGGTTGCATTTGTGGCACACTGTGCAAAGTTAATTTTGTAGATGTGCATCACATGTATTTGCACATGGTTGCCACGCTCCAAGTGAAATCAAATTCCCTGTGTTTTTGACATTTTCCCTGTGCTAACTATATTTTATAAATTCATGATTGCAACTTTAAAGCAAATTTTGCATCTTATTAATGCCTTCCTTTTACATAGGCACATACACAGCATAAGGTCAGGAATGACATGTATAATATGCATGGCAGTACTGGAAACATTGCATTAATGGTTAAAGTGAGTTAGAAACAATGGACACTTTTGAAAATATGCTGAGCAAAGCAAGGCTAAACAAAAATCGGGATATGTAAGCTGATAAAAAGGAAATACTTCATTATTGGGGTATTTAGAATATTCCCTGTGTTCTCAAAAAAGTTCCCTGTGTTTTTTTCCAAATTCCCTGTGTTTTCCCTGTCTGGAAAAACTGATAGCCAAATTCCGTTTTCCCTGTGTTGTGGCAACCATGTTGCAATTAACTGTGAGCAAGTTGTGGAAAATGTCAGTACTGTCTGTCAGTACTGTACTGTGTGTTTTATTTTTGCCTGCTACATGTGAGATGTACAATGCTATCTTAGATTCTAACTTCTTTTCTTTGAGTTGCGAAATTACCCGTTCCAAAGCCGGACTTGTGGCACAGATACCAGAGATTCTCGTTCATAAGACCAGGTCTAAAATGTGACAAATACCCTTTTTGGCCAGAGAAAATTGACACCAAATAAAAGACCATGGTCTTATAAGTGAGAAGATGGTCTTATAAGTGAGAAAGAAATTACGACAAATTCTTTCCGTTTTTAGGCAACATACACTACAAATACCATATTAAACAGAGAATTTTCATTTTACATCTGACTATAATGTATTTTATTAGAAATTCCTGATGAATATTCTTCATCAGTACTGAAAGAAAGTCTACCTGTCTTTACCATTGGAATTAATTTTTTTAGACCATGGTCTAAATATTGAGTCAATATCTCATTATTTAGACCATGGTCTTGTGTTTCGGTGTATATATAAAACGAGAATCTCCGGTATAGGGCTAAAACCGCTTCTAAACTATTAACGTCTAAATACACTTGTCCCCGGATATATCGATATTTTTGGTGCAGGCAAATAGCATCGATATAAGCGGGATGTCGATATAAGCAGAACAATTAACATGAGGGTCTATTAGTTTGGTGCGGAAAAAAGGTATCAATATAAGCGGGATATCGATATAAGCGATATCGATATATCCGGGGAGGAGTGTACACGTTTTCGTTTACAAGAAAAATCATTCTGAGTATGAATAAATATTTATCCGTTTTTGATACAAAGAAAACAGCCATGCTGTATCAAGTATTAACATTGCTATCTACGCACACATATCACTTGTCATAAAATTCCAAAAACCGCAAAATATCCAGCTCTATCTGGTGACACCAGCAAATAAACGTCGACTGTAAATGTTTTCCGAGTCAATTAAACACACAACGTACCCTCTGGCACTTCCAAATGTTTCTTCTTTGCAAATTAAGTTATTTAATTAATTTATTCTATTTTGTCAAAGTGCAGTTAATTCACATAATTGTTGCAACACTGCTCCCACATTTATCCGTCAGTTCCAATAACGACCTACGGGGCTTTCGTTAACACTCGTCCACAAACATGTAAAAATCTTCGCGGACGAGTGACTTTTGGAAACCACTCGTCCACACAAACATGTAGAAATTTTTGACCTACTCTCAAACTTTTTTTCCAAGTACTAAACTGGTCGTTTTTCAAATTCAAAATTGCTTTTAAAACCTTATCAAAACTCCAGGAAATTGCATTTTAGATGACTTAACACCCTAGAGTTTCTGAGGCCTGCTCCATGCTGATAATTGCTTGATTCACTCACTACGCTACTTCATTTTGATGGTGGATGAGTGGTTTTCATGGTGGACGAGTGACTTTCACATTCCACTCGTCCACTCTACGAGTGGGTCAAAATCTTAACGAAAGCCCTGACCTCTACAATTTCCGACTGCAAGTTGGGTTATGTAAGCCCATTCCTTCTGCATGTGCTGTGCTATTTCTTGGCTGGGGACCCACCTGGACATACTGATTACAAAGCAGGAGACCTATCGCATATGCGCATCTTCTTCGCACATCTTTTCAGGGTTTTTTTCAGGTTCTCAACTAGGCTAATGTAGGGAAAGATAATCGCCATATCTATTTGGATGTCCAAATAAATATGGCGACGTGGGTCTCCTGCCCGGTAATCAGTAGTGAGGAACGTAACGTAAGTCCAGACAGGTATCCGGCCAATGCTATTTCCTAAGTGTCTAGCAGAAATAGCGTAGTACTACAGCAATTAGCATTTAACGCGCATTGAAACCCTAGTTTTCTGGTCACACGTTTGTAGTTATCAGAATAGAGACGCTTTAGTCTTCACATGTACTAGGGGATAGTGCCAGACTTACAGTTCGAATTATCTTAAATTTCATGAGTTTTTTGTCCATATTTTACAATTTTTAACAGAATTTAAATGGACCGCCCCATCCTACGGGAAATCCTGGATCCGCAACTGATATGCAACGTTGGAAAACAATTGTGTAACGTAACGTTACTCGGTGACGTAGAATCGGGTCATCGCAAAGTCTTGGCGTATCTTCATGGCTCAATGACTTAAACTGCACCATTCTAAGAGCACATGTACGTATCTTTCGAAAGGGAAGAGTGTTATTTAAATCTCTAAGTTGCTTCAAATGACACGTTCTAAAATAACCCATGACTGCTGGTATTTTTCAGGGGAGATGATCTTCAATCTTGATCAGTTTTAAACTTTTTATTCTCTAGTTATTTCACCGCATTTCGTAAAACAGTGATATTACTGTGTTGCCACCATTTTATAGTTCTCACACACATAAATGTGTCGTTGTTTTATAACTATTTAAACTGATGTCATAAAGTTCTCTTAGGAAATATTGCCAGTTTTAGACACAGGAAGCCATATTGAAAATTCCCAGGTCTTAAAAACACAACTTTTGAACTTCAAATTTCAGCAACA
This sequence comes from Haplosyllis anthogorgicola, assembly GCA_038406195.1. Classification (NCBI taxonomy): domain Eukaryota; kingdom Metazoa; phylum Annelida; class Polychaeta; order Phyllodocida; family Syllidae; genus Haplosyllis; species Haplosyllis anthogorgicola. The sequence goes on from JBCAUI010121762.1 coordinate 5,702, forward strand.
AAAACACAATCTTCCTCCCATCTATGTGCCTGTATTCCTTCTAGTCTATAAATAATTTCTTATTTTAACCATTTTCAATACGATTAACGTGAAAATCAACAGAAAATCAAGTTAAAACAACAAAATTTACCTGTTTTCTTCAAAATGGGATAACTAGGTCGACTTATCAGCCAATAGAAGGAGAGCTTACAGAACGAGCACCTGTTACAATCCTCGGATCTGATTGGACATTTATGAAAAAAGTTAAACATTAGAGGACAGCACTGACTTTTTTCTCAGCTTCCCGCCTAAGTTGAATGCCTATTTGCTCAGGAAAACCTTTTAATTTAAAAGGCTGCAAATTTAAGGTGAATTTACCACTTTCCCATCCATTTCTTTTGCTCCAGTCACAGAAACATATCCTTGTTTCAATATGACTATGAACATTTTCGTAAGTTTAATTCTCAGATTCGTTTTTGACTACAATGTCGCAAGTTTGCAAAAAACTTATTTCGTTGCAGTGGTTCAAGCATAAATCCCTAGGTTAGACGTATGAAATGCAATATTTAACCATCTCACTATGAAACAAATACCATTGTCTTTCATAAGGGTTTGAACACTTTCCAGTGATAAATTGCATCAATAGGCAGATGTATTTTACTGTATCTACATTGGCAAATCTAGGGGGCGCGCGAGATTTCAAGTTTAGCAAGTTGACACATTCTGGCATTGCTATTCACGGGAAATCCAGTGTCTGCAAGAACCGACTCTACATATAGTGCCCAAGTGAGAAAACACGCAAGTGACAAATCCATCCTGGCTTTAACACCAAAGGGTAGCCCCAAGTCCAAAACAGGGTGCCAGTGTCCCCATAAAATGGACCTCGGTCCGACAAAAAAATACGGAAAAAAGTTACAAATAACAAGACAAGAATATACATGTATTTAACATTGTAATATTAGTTTATTTGCAATGTAGGGCCAACATAATACAGAGAAAACCAATAGAAGAAGAAACGTTATAAAACATTTACACCGCGAGCGTGCGTACATCCATCATTACGACGTGACAAGGTTCGGTTAAAATGTAGGTGTGGCGCTGTATGACATGTGTGTTGTGGTAGTGAAGCATGACGAGGTTATGTTACACGCTTTATCTTGTTCTATGTGTAGCTCATGAGTAGTGCTGTTTGGACGGGCAAAAGTGTAACTTAGCATCGGCGGATCGAAAGGGGGCGCCAGAGGCGTGACCCCCCTCGTACAGCCGAACTTTTTATTTTCATGCTGTTTTTGGCGCTTTTCATGCAAAACAATGGATCAAAATTGGGTTGGTGCCCCCCTTTATGAGAAATCCTGGATCCGCTAGTTCTTAGCTTATACAGGAGTGTGGCACTTACTGCATGTGTATGCTGCAAACATCTCGCCCATTAGCAAGGTATATTACATGTTTTCGACCGTCCAAACACCAGTATGCGCACCTCCACTTAAAGTAGAGTAAGCGCGGGGAACCAGTCTGAAGTTTGTAATCAAGTAATGGTACATGTTAAATAATTGGCAGTTGTCAAAAGAGTCAACTGTGTGAACTACAGATTATACTTCATCAAGAACGTAAGGCCATCAAATAATTCAGTGACATTGCGTTTCCTGCTGACGCAGAATCTGGTGATTTTACAATTTTCACGTGTTCTCTGACGTACATTGGTACCTAACTTAAAAACGTGCAACTTAACCTCGTCACTCTTCAGGTTACGTTATTTTGATCTGCACAGCGTATGGAGTGGTGTTAGTCACTAATGATGAGAACTATATATTGATTGACCTCTCTATCTTACGTTTAAATTATTATTTATTAAATTATTAAATTAAATTATTATTATTATTATGAATAAATCTACATGTATTATTCACTTTGCTCTATTGGACCCAATGAAAACCACAGCTGGGCAGGACATATTGACTCCCAGCTATACTCTCCTCATGCATTATTAAACGTGGCAAAATTTCTAATTAAGAGTTTGTTTCTTGCTACTTAGTACAGTATAATCAAAATAGTGAATGTATACTTATCCTATTGTGTGCATTTCTCACAAAAACCCTCACTATTCAATTTTGCTAAGTACATGTGCACTACAGTGAGTACATGTGCACTGCAGTTGACCACAAACGGACGTCTTCAACAAGTGCAAAATAATAATTAATTTACAATGTATCAATATCCACAACGTGTTTCTATTTTATACATTGTATTTATTTCTATTACATAATAAAAATAGAACACAAAATCGTTTCTGTTGGGCGTGACACGAGTTTTTACGAAGAATAAAGACAAATCTGAGTTACTGTTTGAAAGGGGAGAAAATCTTTTATGATAACGAGCATACCAATGCATAAAAATTTCAATGCATGCACAAAAAATCCACATTAACATATACACGAGTGGGGCACAGTGGCCCAACGAGTTAGCACACTTGTCACATCCGACTGTGGCAAAACTGCCACGATTCAAATGCCCACCACTCTCAAAATGAACAGAAGGAAAATTACAGAGCTCAAAACATAAAAGACTAAGGGTTAGATCAGAGAGAGTTTTGTTATCCAATTAAAAATAAAAGTGCGATCCTATCCCAAGAGTAATTGCAGTTAGTAATTTTGATGATATATCTAGTGTAGCGCAGTGTCTTTACTACATACGTTGGAACATTATTTCAAGTGACTCCACCGTGTGTTTGTACATGTAACATGAGGGAAGATGTCTATTCATGGTACTTCCAAGGATTTAACATAACAGCGCATTTTTACATGTGCACCACCCATTTACACAAAGCGAGCGTAGATACATGTACACGAACGTACGTACCAAATGGAAGAAAGTTCCGTAAAACTGGTTACTCTGACACATACAATTGCATTTTAAGGAATGTGCTGCCAATGTGCACTAGATTGTAACTTCAATTGGTACTTGACATGACGCTGAACCAACTGCTGACTGTAAAGTCAGGTTAATGATGCTATTTTAAATCTGCACAGCTTGTGCAACTGCACTGTAACCGAATGGTAAGTTGCTCTAAGCCTGTGCTCCTGGCAGTCAGCATGTTAGTCTTGTACTAGCTATTAAATTTCGATATAATTATCCAGTGATCTAAAAAAAATCCAATTTTAAACGTACAGTGAGTAATGGTTAGATCACGTTCTAGAGTGTTCTAATGGAAATTAGCACACACGAACGAAGGAGCGTAGTGACTGAGTGAGTACTGTGCTAATTCTATTTGAACACAATAGAAAAGTGATCTAACTGATTAAGACAATTACACCTTTGTGTCAGTCATGCAGAACAGTGTTTCTAATGGAAATTAGCACACTCGTAGGAACAAAAGAAAACCCTGCACGAAGTTGTAAACGTTGTCTAAATGTAGATCAGAGCAACCAGTTTCGACACGTATGACAGTTTATAAAACGAGGGCACTGTATGCTATCACATAAAGCTATCATTTGTAATACTTTTAGGGGTGAAGAACTCGCACGTAACGAGTTTTACAAGTGTTTGTGGGATGAATTACATGTATTTCTTCCTTTTTTTATCAACACTTGCACACTGAAAAAATATCTGACCTACATTTTTGACCTTTGCGTACTTGTAATAATATAAAACTCGATGCAAAATGTTCTGTATGTACATGTATAGACAACATCACCGTGCATCATCCATTCATTTCTTTATACACGTGTTTCTTCAAGTCAGCCCCGCATCAATAGGCGGTACACAAAAAGAAAAATAATACAAAGTTTGGTTTTAAGCCCCACAAAGCATTTGTTTGATGTGTTATTATATTCACATATATTCTCTTTACTTATGATGAACAGCAAGCGAAGTACATGGTGTACGTTTGCACACTATGTTCAGATGCCCATTTACTGTACTGGATTTTTTTTAAAATTTAGATTAAGTTTCCTGCACTCTATTATAATATCAATCTCAATTGCAGAGTCACTTGAGCAAAGTACATTTCTACTTTTAATCAGTGGCTGTAATAATGCAATGCGATATGATGACTCTAGTCACGATTCAGCTTGCATCTGAAAATTTAATTTTTCATTTAATAATGCTTGTACAGTAAAAGGCGCACAGAACTAGTGTTGCTCTACCTCATGAGTGAGCTCCAACCTACCATCCCAATCATTCTTTGTGTGTGAAAGTGCACAATTTTACTTGATAATGACAAAAATGGCCAAATTGTACTATTTCTCTATTTTAAACATCTCTTAATTTTAAAGTTTGTGTCCCAGGATCAACTGAGCGATAATAGGGAGCCCACTCATAGAATCACACGTGTTGATGATTCTCCACCATATTGTATACCTCTGTGTTTGTGTGTCTGTGTGTATGTGTGAAAATCACAAAATCTTTAAGACCTAACACGTCTTTTTATCACTTATTTTTTTAGACATTTTTTTACACTTTTTTATTATAAAAACTATATCACTTTGTGTTTCACGAAATATTGAAGTTATTCGTCACTCAACTGATAATAGGCATTTTATACAGAGCCGCTAGAGAAAACCCCATGAAAAAAATAATACAAAGTACCGAGGTTAATGCTTTAGAAATGCACCAAACAACTGTGCGCAGACATTTTTCTGCTCAAAGATGCTTTTCCATTCCCAGAGGGTTTCCATAAACCAAAGTGTTAATTTTACACATTTTAAGGTTACCGATAAGCACGACGTTTTATTTTTCGTTTAGAAAAGCATTTGCATGTAAATGTACATTCTATTTTTTTGTTCACAATGGAGGTATAAGTTTCTGCATTGCACGCGTGATTAGACTGGGTTAATTCCAATGAATTGACAACAATGCACGCACAGTTTTGTAGTATGTCCCATGACCCTACAGGTTGTAACGCATGTGCGCGCACTTTTTTCGTTAGAAACTTATACGTCCAATTATATGAATGTTAGATCAAATCTTGCAAATTTTAGCTTCATAACTGTGAAATTACATGTAAAACCAGACTTTCTCCTGACATGTAACATTTCGTGTAAATTTTTTCCCTGCAAGTTTATGGGTATTTCTGAAGCTTTACCCTCGGTTATAAATAAAACAATACTCTGTACAGATTCAAGAATTATTTAACATCTCGTACAGATGTCGCTTCTTACCTTGTGTGGATGAATACATTGCCATGTGAATAACATTTTACCGTTTGTGTGTCTTCTCTGCAGTGTGAACCTTGACACCCAAATGCGTGTTTTCCCCGCTTGCGCTATTCATGCATTTATACATGTACAGCCTCCTTGGGCCGGTTGCACTGTGTTTGCAACTTCGTACGGCAGTAAGTCTAAATCAACTCTTGTGATACAATGGAGTCAGAACCAAGAGTGACAAATCTTGCGTTACTCACACACTGATGTAAAACTTCGTCTTTGTATATAGTGTAGCTTCAAATTTGAAATGCGCACAAAAACACCTTTATTAATTACAAAGTCTTCTCCGATTTATTATTGCGCTTTTCCTTCACATCCATGTCACTCCTGCTATTATTTAATCGCACGATTTTTTTTCACGAACTCCTTTTTCAAATTCATTTAAGAAAATCTACCCAAAGAAATCTTTGCGAACTTGACCCTTCCTCTTCCTTACTTGCATTTTGCATCACAAGTTGTAACGAGACACACACATTATTGGGTATCAGTATTTAGCACACTACTGCACTTCATATGGTCACATGACCATAAATTCAAACGGTGTCCTACTTCTTTTCCTCAAATCACGTGAGTCATCAATCAAGGCGTAGAATCCAGATGATCATGATGATGAGATATCACCCAATCTTCTTTGTTCACGTTTGCAGTAGAATTGAGAAGCATGGTCTGCTGAAACACATGGCTGTAAAAGGTCACATGACATTGTATGGAGTCACATGACCCGAGGCGCACACACAGGATTTAGGTTTTGTTGTACGCTAGATGGCAGTAAATGTTATGTATCACCCGATGAAGGCGGCATGTACGTGTTTTGGCTCCGTTCTAAATCAGCTATCTGTTGCTTAAGGAATAAAACCCTGCAAATAAAGACAGAAAACCGTATATTGCCAATTCATGGTGCAACGCCTTTTCAACTAGAAAAGTCGTTACGTCGAACGTAACGTCATGTGTCGAATCACGTCACAATATTACCATAGAAAACTAAGCCATGGCAATGGGACAGGAAGTGGGATGAGCCTCGTTTTCAGAAGGTCACTTTTTTAAGTGGACGTCCACATACTCTGTCATTCGACAGACAACTAGAAGGGACAAGGGATAAGGCACAGAGGAAGAAACTTGTTTAAACTAACAAATTTCCATTGAGAAACTGTTCAAGACAGACTTCCTCAATCAGATATTTTATGTCAACTTACTTGCATACCCTTTCCAATCGGGATTAAAACTGTTAAAACCATTTTGATGCACAGGAGAGTAAGTGTTACAGAGACTTTACTGAGAATTTGAGCATACTCAATATATCTTACGATTTCCCTGAAGAAGTAATTTTTCATCCCATCCAAATTTTTGATTAAAATAACTACAATGTAATATCTATAAGTATCGTAAGTTGATTTTGTACCTTTGTTCTTGGAGTGTAGACTGTATTTCAGCTATCCGTACTAAGGATCGCGCACGCTTCAACTCAACTGACACTTGCGTACAATGCTGACTGCCCACCAGGTGGCCTTCCTGAGCATACTGGTTTGCCTGTTTCTCGACAGTGTCCGACGGCCAGCCTTGTACATGGTCAACTAGCCGTTCCTTATAATAGTTACTAAGTGACGGTGTGAGGCTTAGCGCCGCACCCTGCTTCTTCGTGGCCGCGGCGAGAGAACTCGTGCCGATCTGAGGCTGCTGTACGCTCCCGTGTGAACTAGTCTCACTCCGAGAAGGCGAACTTTTTCTGAAACAAGATTAAAAACATTTATTTACAGTGAGCAGTAAAATTCATCAAATGGCAAGTACATGAATCATTAAAAGGATTTGTATTGCTGTGATAACTGATCTCACTCCGCGAAGGCGAACTTTTTCTGAAACAAGATTCAAACATTGATTTATCTGTTCAAGTAAATACCAGTATGCATCTCATTAATTAAAGGATTGCGAACTGGTCAAACTGCACAAAGGCAAACTTTTCAAAACTGTGCTGCTTTGGTTAAATTCAAAATTTCTAACTTAAAAAAGATTTGTAAATACACTTTCCTTGTGCCATTACTTCACACTGTTAATAACATGGCCAAAGACGCGGTACATTGGTGTACAGATGTGCACTTGTACAAAACAATGTTATCATATTTGTTGCAATGATTAATGTACTAACCTCGAACAATCTGACCGTGGTGAGTGTTTGCCCCCGCCCCCGCGCTCCGCGTGGCTGGTCGGTAGGTTCAGGATCCCGCCTCCACTACTCTCCCACGGTGGTAAATGCTGTGGCTCGTATGTCGGCGTACCCTCACTCAGCGGCGAATGGTCTCCTTCTCCAGAAGCTGTGGATTAATGTGTTTTGGTTATTACTTGTGTCTGAATGTGCATGTATGCTGACAGAATATCGACTGTAAAAATATGCGCACACACTAACATTGATAAGGGTTGTTACTTTCGAGCTTCTATCAAACTTTAAATAAAAATTCTATATAATGCTTCAAAATCACTTTACATTTCAACACCCGGCCAGGTAACAGAAACAATCTTGAGTAGAATTTTATCCTTTACAACAAAACACAAATCCTTAATACTCATGTTAGCCTTCTACAGAATTTTTGCATTTTATGTCTTTCCAAATAAATTCGTTTAAAATTGCTGTTCTAAAACAGGCCAACTATCTTCTGTAAAATCACTCAAGGAATCCGCGAAACATATCGGATACGGGATGCAAGAACCTACACTGGTAATGTTATAAGTGATAAGTACACCACAACACTTACTATTCAGCCGGTGATGCTGGTGTGCAGATGACGAGCTAGACGAGTGGTGGTGGTGGTGATGCTGTTGTGACGAGTGAACAGATTGTTGTTGCGGTCCAGACGGATGCTGCTGTTGCTGTTGTTTCTGGATCTGTTGTTGAACCATAAGAACTTTTTGTAGAATCTGCAGTTGTTGAATTGCTGCAATCAGACAAGTGAACATAACGTTAGTGGTATTTACAATTTTCCTTGCAACTGGTTGGTACAATGACGCATCAAACATCAGTGTTTCCCTAAATACCTGCTTCTTAGGCCATGGCTAGTGATTTCTCATCAGGCCAGTTAATTTTTCTTTTTCACCAGCCCAGGTACGTTCGTCCATTAATTTTGTGAAATAATTATTTCATAACTTTTAAAGTTTTGTTAGGCTTATTTTTTTTAATCATTGCATGGTCAGGATTTTTAAAGTGCGGCGATCGGAAAAAAATAAAAATAAAAATTGAACTTGGTCTCTAAAAAGCCAAACTGTTCATAAAAATAAATAAAATTAATATTTTTCTTGACCAACTTCTAACGGATCAACTTTCAACCGTGCCAAGACTACCGTATTTTGCCGTACAAATGTGTTTCATCTGCCACATGAGTTTTTTTTTTTTTTTTTAGAAATCCTGATTTCAAAGTGCGGCGGGTAATGTAATCCAAACAATTAAATAAAAAAAGCCTAATGAAGTATTTCTTTGTAAATTGCCATTTTGAGGACTTAGTTTTCCCAATTTTTTACAGCCTCACTTTGCTCGGCATGTTTCCTAAAGTAAATGTTTTTAGAAACTCACCTTGACCATAAATTAATTTTTTCCAGTGATGTAAATCCATATTATACACATAATTTATGTTTTATTTGTCTGTGTACAAAGAAAGCATTGATAAGATGCAAAAGTTGCTTTAACGTTGTAATTACAAATTTATTAGATATAATTATCACAAGGGAAATATCAGGGAAAATACAGGGGATTTCGCTTGGAGCGTGGCAACCATGTTTTACGTTTTGTGAAATTGTAGTTTTGAAAAACGAATGCAAATGTATCAGTAGTTAAGGGTTCTTTACACATTTCAGACAACCTTTGGAGATGCAAACAGTCCTGCTAATAGTAGGAAGTCCTTCGTGTTTCTCATGAAATTCCTAACAGACATCATGCCGTTTGAATCCGCATCCTATGTTAAGGTGTGTAACTTCATGCCACAGATGTCGTTTGGTCGACATGGCCGTTGAAATTAATGCCAACGTTTTAGCATAATTTTTCAGTAAAGTGTAGCATTTTGATCAAATTCGTGTAAAATTTGGTATCAGTTCACCAACGTACCACAAAGTAGGTTGTAGAAAAAGTTTTAGCAAAGTGTTGTGTTTTAATGAATTTGGGTAAAATTTGGTATCAAAATAGGTTGTAAAAAAAGTTGATATTTTATGAAAGTATTTAAAACTAAAATATACAGGGTAGCATCCATAATCCACAAGTTTTTGGCTCAACACCAAAAAGTTTTTGGTGTCGGGTGCAGTACTAAAAAATAATAATATCCCCGGTTTGGAACTTTTCTATGTGACCTTTTATCAGAGGGCTTCGCACCCAGTGTCGGTGTGGTGGCATTGATATTGCTAACCTACAATGACCATCATGTTATTTAATCAGATCATTTGATTTATCGTTTGATTTGCGTCAAATAAATCTTAAAAGAGTACAAATAACCGCAATTAATTGTCTATGTACGCTCTTAAATTAACAACTCCCCAAGTAGATATTCACAAATCGATTTATATCAATGGGATACATGCTATTTTCAGTCACATTTGATGAAGCCCCCATTCGTACCCCCGAAGTGCCAACAGTTTCTGACTGATTATCTAGTGTTGGCTAGAACAAGACTTGCAGATCTCAAAGAACCTATAGATCATTTGGGTATTTATGAAGATGCCGAGAGTGATAAGGTACAGATAATTTCACAGCAATTCATGTATGAAGTTGCCACTTGTACAGCATGTATACGTACATGTACATCATCATTACAACATTTTAACTAAATTGACCAACTTGATTTCCTTTGAAAACTTACGTGAAGGTTGTTGAACAAGCAAAACAAGATGTGGAAAGAGCACTAGCATCATTTGAAAAATCTGGCAAAGTTCCAGCGAGTCTCATGGAAGCAAGGTACACACTAGTTACAGACTACCGATTCTGCATTTTTATGTGTAGTGTTTTCGGGTTTTTTTGGGGGGAGGGGGGGGGGGTTTGTAACTTAAAACTGCACTAACGCCTAAAACTGCAGGGCTTACATTTTTTTACATAACTTGAAAATGTGATTGAATTGGACTGACTGCACAACAAAGGGAAAACAGATTGTGTAGCAATGCAACCTCACTGCATAACTTTAAACTGCACTGTGTTTTGTGTAATACATGTAATTGTGTTATTCTTGTGTTTCCTTCCTACAGTCAGTACAATAGTTTTTAACTAATCCATTATCTTTATTTTAAAAGTATTTTTAGAAAACCATATTATCTTGGAAGATTTCTACCAGCTCTTTTGAGGCCAAGACCAGTAAGTCTTTAGTCTGCTTCTTCATTGATCAGTTTAGTGTAATTAAAGCACGTTAGTTGCACAATGACCATACACTGTTTCTTTATTCTAGCTACCTGATTTCCCCGATGTCAGAATGAAGTTTGTCGAGGCTCTTGTTAAGTAAGTTGATTTTTGGGGCAAGATTTTCTAGAATGACCATTGGATAGTCATCTGCCGTCGTCCTAAATCGTCATCAGGTGGTTATGTACTCTTACAGAAATACCGTAAATGCTCAAAACATGGCGCATGCGCGATCGACATATTTTTAGGAGTGCACATCACTTAAAAAACGGTTGGTACCAATATTGATCGATCGTTTTGCCAACTTCATTGTAGTTTTGGGTGGTAATACTTACCAAAAATAGCCTTTCTAAAGTTCTGAAACTGTTGAAGGGGCACACAGGGCAGGGAGAAAGACCTCTGCCAATATATTAGTAGCGTAAAGTGCTGAAGTTACGAGTGGAAAAAGTTGCACAGATCAACAAAAAAAGGGGGTGTGCCATAAATAGGGCATGCGCCATGTTTTGAGCATTTACGGTAGACACCTATGGTCCCCCTAAAATCCAATCAAAAGTAATTGCACTGTGATCTATGTTCTTAAATTGACAGCCATAGAGGACAGTCCACACAGGACAGTTTAATGTTGATCAGTTCTCAAGTGGCAACTTTTTCATCTTATCTACAGATCCGCTAAAATTCCAGCTGGCTTATACTCGAATTATGAAAAAGGGTGTCGAAGAGAGGCAAAGCTCTTGCTAGAAGGTAACAGAGAAGACCAGTCATATATGTTTCTATCTGAAACGTGGCACATTCAAAGGAAGTAATTTCATCAGAAGTCAGACTGTCATCGAAGTTGGAAATGTAACGCATATACATATTTACAGGAGTATTTTCCGATGAAGAAGATGCTATGGATGACATGCTTTTATCCCCTGTGGATCAGCTACACAAAGCTTTACAACATATGGCAGATTTAGTGTTTAAAAGCCAGTCAAAGTCCGAGAGATGTTCAGGTAGTTATAAACACAATCTAATCTGCAGATTTAACAATAACTTACAAAAGACCGAATTATTTTGGAAATTCTCACGAAGATTTAAAATGGGGTTGAGTTCACGTTTCACAATTTTAAGCCTATTGTTTAATTTGTAGCTGTAGTGCACTAAAGGACATTAGTTCTAATTGGCAGGACTGCTTGGACAGATATCTGTTGTGTCAGAAAGAATTCATAGCGTGCTTGAAACAGAACCTGTAGGTGTTAGTTTGAACGAGCCGTTAGTTGTGATGGTAAATTCGCCTGGAATCAACAAGACAAAACTACAGGTACACAAACTATGTTATTTTTTCAAGAAATCTGCAATATTAACTGTCAATATAGGAGGTTTGATTTGGAGCATGGCAACCATTAACCCTTTCATCATTTCATTGCATTGTTATAATTATATTCAATATACCTTCCCTTTAATTGCAGGTTGTCACTTTAATATTAACAACAGTTTCCCAGTTGGTTGCGGGTCTAGGCTGTCAGTATCCAGATCACAATAATTCTTGGTTAACTCAGCTGCTGGCGAAACTAGGGGAACACAAAGGTCTCATTGCTGCCCTTATTGCCGTTATGAGGAAACAGTCATTATTCGAGGTAAGTTCCACTTTTTCTTGTTGTTTTCCAAGGACCGTATTTGGCTGAACTAGGCACTCTCACTAATTTACGGCACCCTCGCTTCTTTTTTTTAAATTTTTTTTTTATTTGAGATGTAACCCTTATTTTACTTCTTGAAATGTGCAGTCCCTTAATACATGTCCCTAAACATTTAACCACCTTTGGTGTTTTGACATTTTCAAAGAAGTATCCCATCAAATTTGGTCTTGGCTCCGGGTGCCTCGGGTAAATGCGGTAAATCTGCAATAACCTATCACAAAAATCAGGTATGCTGTACAAAAGGGTGCTTCTTTCTTGTATTGTAACTCGTTATGCATCAAACTGTAATCATGTAGATGTAGAAGTTCAGGTCATAAAACAAATAAAAGTAGTAACAAAAATTGATGATCTTTGGGGCACAATTCGACAGATGTGCGGTACAAGGTTGTCTCGTTTCAATAGATAAATCTGTTCATACAAATAACACATTCAGTGGAATTCCAATCCCAATGTATTGTAAGCCCATAAACGGTGTGAAGATTGCTAACATTCTGTATGTAGGACGGAATTGATTGATCCTCATGAGGATGCTTTCAGCAATGAGGGTCTATGTATCGGACGAAATCTACATTTGTGTTCTGGGCCGCCATTGCAAAAAGTTGAC
>JBCAUI010121873.1:0-18514 GCA_038406195.1 Haplosyllis anthogorgicola
TTTAATATTTTGATATGGATTTTGAACTATTTATGTTTGACTCAGATAAGATGTAAGTATGGGCATAGACACTAGAGATGATCCTCAATCTTATTCCATCAAAAAGTAAATTTTGAAAAAAATATCGATATAAGTGGGCAAAAGTATCGATATAAGTGGGGAAATTAACACTGGAGTCAATGGAAGAAATTTGGTGCGGGATTTTTTATCGATATAAGCGGGATATCGAAATAAGCGATATCGATATATCCGGGGACGAGTGTAAGCCACCCCCATTTTGATATCCACCTATGAACTCATCTGTACAAGATTTCCTGTAACACAGTTGTAATTTCTTCGCTTATGTCCACTCGTTTTACGAGTTAATTACACAATTTTGTTACAGATCTGTCGAAAATGACGATATTTTTGGCAACATTCTGTCCGTACATGGAACTTGAGCAGTCCACAAACGAATGTCTATTTATTTGAGCTATAAACCGAAATGTGGTTCATCTGCGCTGTACGCTGGATTTGATTGTCCCTGTGTTACGTGTGCAGTCTCCACTGAGCCTTGACCATTTAGAGGCGGCTTCTCATTCACTCCCTACAATAACAATAGTAATTTAATGATTAAAAGATAAAATTTAACTGTTTAAACCGATATTTCTTTCATGAATTCAAATAATTAAACAGGTAACACAGTGGATCTTGCTTTCTATCACACACAGTGCACCCTGCTTTACTGTAACAAGGACAAGTCGCAATTTGGCTCAACAAGAACTTTCTGAAATATCCCACTTGTGCATTTTCTACTCAAATTTGACTGCATAATTGGTTCCAGTCAAGTGGGGTGCATTGCATGCTTTTAGTCGTTTGGATCTTCTTGCAATGTGTGAACGAATAACGCACAATATGTGTCCATGCAACAGGAGGTATATCCTCTTATATACTTATGTTGTATGATGTGCTTAGTTTTTGTACCTGCAAACAACATAAATGACATACCACAGTATTTCCGTCTTCTAATGCCACTTTTTTATTGTTTGGTGTCGTCTCATCGAGTTCGTTGCTTTCTTTGTCAAATGCAGTTAGGTAGGGAGATGGTCCAACCCAACTGAGTATCACAGGCAAGAATAGCAACCCATGGAATAACCCGTAAAATACCACACAGAAAAATATCTGAAGAATAGAGAAAACACATACATAACTATCATGCTTACTCAGGTACACTTACTTTATTTGAAAACTTTGAAAATATGTTAGTCGTACTCGGGAATTCATATGATTTGCTGTGTATGGTATTTTTTTCCCCAAAAATTGGTGTGTGAGCACTATTTTTGTATGATCTTAAATATTTGTGACAAAAAATTCTTCAGTATTGATACGTACTTTAAAGAATGTTTTAAATATATAAGACTGGGATGCTGCTAGAAGTATAAAAGCGAGAAATGTACTGAATCCCCCATAGAACACAGCTGGACCCATGGAATGCATAGTGTGCACAACTCGTTCTGAAATGAGAATGTACAAATGAAACAATTTGATGTAGAAAATAAATTCATGAACAATACCTTATTTGCACTGAAAAAGTTTGGGCCCCAGGTGGGGATCGAACCCACGACCTGCGGGTTACATGACAGGTGCTCTACCAGCAACAATTTGAGTTCAACAACTCCGACTTCATTTTCAGGAGCATGAGGTCTCTCGTATTGCACACATACATCTTTTACCGTGTCTACATGTAGTGTCCTCTGTCATTCATTCATTTAATGCAGATTTGTGTAAACCCGTTACACAATTTGCTAAGTTTTCTAGTTGCTCACCGTTTTTGCCTCCTGTGACCGTCATGAAGCAATGACCAATATGAGCTGAGTAGTCGACAGCCAAACCAATGCCCACAATCAGTTGTATGGCTAAAACAGTATCTATTGTTTGGTCCCAGAAGTGTGCTGTGCCCATCACATCCACCTACAGTGCAGAAAATTTTGTTTCTATTTTAGGCTACTTGTGATGTAATGACAATTACAATTCCAAAAGACAAGAAAGGTTTGGTCTGTTAAAAGTGATATTAAATGGTAGTCTATAAATTCAAAACTAAATCTAATGAAAATGAGTTTACTTACTAATGTCATTATGACACAGAGACCAACCAAAATACAGGTCCAGAGATTAGCTATCAGGAACAGGGTCATCAAGAATACGCACAGGAAGGCAAGACCCAGGTTCTGGTATAACTCATTGCGAATAATCTAAAACAGATTGAAAGATTTGCTTTACACCCATTGCCATGCATATATGTGAAAAGGTAATGTTTTTAGTCATTTCTGTCTGTACATGTGTGTGTCAGTCAGTCTCTGCCTGTCTAGGTTGTCCAACTTTTGAACTGCTTGACCTAAAAACTTAATTTTTTATATGCGGGTTCATCCTCCTTAACTCCACGTCAGGTTTGAGTACTCATGTTTAATTTCATAACAATAAAAAACATTTTGCTGCATTATGACATAAATGTTCTGATGTTTTGACTTATCAGTGGTAAGTCCTCTAAGTCAAAGCCATTCCAAGGTCAATTTTTCATTTAATCATTTAAATATGTAAGAATCAATTTCTATTACGTATTCTTAATTTCTATTCTCTTCAATGACTATTTGCACAGCGGATATTGAAAAGCATTCTTGTTTAAATGACAATTTTGATTTTTAATATTCAGCAAGAAGTGACAAACTGGATGTGATAAATTTACCTTGTTTGTTGAATATGTAAGGTAGAATCGAGAATATGCGAAGCAATGCTCTCCACCAAACCCTGTGTCCAGTGTTAGTTCCTGCATGCGGTCCATTGCCGCAATCTCCTCAGCTGAACCATCCAGACTTCGATGATAAAACAGAAACCGTGAAGCCTGTGTGTAAAACAACGAACCCGTGAATTTTTGAGCACAGAAAATTGAATTATGTTCATTTTTATACATTTTAGAAAGATTTTTTGGTCACTGTTCATTGGCGGATCTAGGGGGGCACAGGGGGTGCGTGCCCCCCCCCCCCGCCCCACGGCAAAAATTTTCTTCATTTTTATGCAGTTCTTCTCGATTTTTGGGCGAAAATAGGTTAAATTGGGTTGGCGTCCCCCTACGGGCTGGGCGTCCCCTCCTCCCCCCGTACGGGAAATCCTGGATCCGCCAATGCTGTTTTACCTCCAGTTTAGTCTTGGTATCGTCAGTAAACACCAAGTCACGTTTGAATCTATTTCCGGCTGTGCTGAGGTAGGTGCTGAGGACATCGTAGAAATTAGCTTCACTTGTTGGAAATTTATCTGTATACAAGAAAATGAATTACTATCACATTTAAAATATGTCAAGCAGTTGAATCTTAAATAGCCGACTAAAGTTTTTTATAATCTACAACAATCCAGAATATTTTGAAAAAAGTCCCTTTTGATGCCTTTTCATCTGCATAGAACTAACCTGTGTTGAGTTTGCTCGTGACATTTGGCTGTGCAGTGGTGTTCATCCACAGAGAGAAGTGATTGTACCAACAATCTACGGTGTTACCGTCTATGTATTCATCATTTTTCACGTCATTGTACAGTTTTACTAAGGTGTCCCAGTTATCATAATAACCGACATTTCCTGCGTTTACAATGCAGAGGTTTAGAATTCCTTGACAGTCTAATTATTCACAAATGAACTATTCCTTCATTTCTGGTAAAGCGAATGAAGAGTTTATGACTGAGAATAATGGCTATTCTGCATTCAATCTCACCTTAAGTGATTTCGTAACACATTTCTAATTTATGTTATAACTTTGGAGATAACCGCACAACAAAAATATTCGTGACAGATTTTACACAATACTTCAGCACGGGATTGTTTGCTTGGTCATTAATTAGAAACAGAACAAGGAAGCATTCTGAAAGTAAAGCTGAACGACTAAATGACACGGTAATTAAGGTTGCCGTCTACAAGTGACCATGTGGTATAACATCACTCACTGACCACTTTTATTGTTTCTAAGTGTGCCCCCATAAGAGTTATGATCTTACCTTCCCATATAAGGCAAAAAAGGTGCGAAAAATTAATGAGCCATGACTTTATAAGGCATGTTGTTTGATGGGGGATGACTGAGGTTTATTCATAATCAGGCTAATTATTAATTTAAGATTATTGGGAAATTATTTGATCCTCATATTATGCTGTAAAAATGTTGAAATATTAAGACCTATCATGTGTCAAAGTTTAACAGAATTTCACCACACCTATGACAAGTAACAGCCATTTTCTATTGATCTTAATGGTCTTGCATGGTGGTCATCTTCTGCATTGAATTACTCATGAACTGGCTGGTGGATCATGCTGTAACTTTGCATATTTCATCATTTTATTATCCTTCACAAACATTGAACTATTTGAGCCAATGGGCCACTTGTAGACAGCAACCTTAATTGATGAGTTTATTTTCGAATTGTCACACTTATTGCGTTTTCAAGCTTTCAAAAGATGTAATGAACATAAACAGTTAAGTGTAAACAGGGGACATTCAGTGTAATCGAAAGTTTTTAAGTTCTATTCAAAAGTAACTGTGGGATATCAACAAATGATAAAAATGATGCTTCTATACATGTACAATCACTAAAAACACACTGATCAAGACAACACAGACATATTACAATTGAAATGATACTCATACTAACCCACTGTTCCGAAGACAGAAATAAGCCAAAAGTATATAAAAAACAAGCCAAAAGAATATTTGGACTCCAGTTACAAGTGTTATTTACCTCATTATTTGATCATTATTCTCCAACACTCCAAATTTAGCTTCATCATGCTTATTAGTCAAGTCTCGCAGTCCGTTATTTTCTGATGTTCTCAGATCATATTTGGTATAATAGGTATGGATGTAAGTACTAAAATGTAACATGCATTTAACTCACCGATATAAACATTTCCAGAAGCAAAGCCATCAGACGGAAAGTACTGGTCGTCTGCATCAAAATAATCTGAAGCATAGGAGTCTTCAGCCAAAAACCATAGCGGGTCAAACTCCTGCTCAATGAGCACTGAGCCTGTGATACCCAGCGCTAACAGGCCGAGAGTAGCAACTATCACAGCTATCTGAAAAAAAAGTTTACTTGCCATTGTATTTACTTTTATTCATGCATGATGTTCATCAAAATATACGACTTTACAAGATATTTTCCAGCGTTTTGCACACCTAAGATTACGAGGGTCAAATTTATCTTAAGGAAAGGCTAAGCAAAGCCTTATTGCGTCCTCTATTTCAAAATCCACAGTAAAATCCATTTTAAGAGACATGCTTTCAATAATTGTATGGTACTGGCAGTTTGAAACAAGATCCAAAAGAACTATTTGAGATTTTAACATTTACCCGCACATATCACTAAACTAACAATATAGATGGCAGCAACACAATTTCTATGGGAAATAAAGAGGTGGATATCCCGATTAAACTTACCTTCACTGGAAGTTTAGTTAGAGTTGGTCCAATGATCTTCCCAAATACTTCTTGCATAAGTGATCTTTGACTACAGTCATTTGGCTTATAGTCCTTATGAACAATACAGCAACAACATGCGTTCCTACTTGCGTCGACTCTCCTGTTGTCCAAGGCCAGACACGACATAAAGAAGAAGGATTGCATGAAGAATGTAAACAGGATACCGATGGCACAGTACGCACAGAATGACTTTAGAGCCGGTAGAATCTACAAAGATACATGCTTGGTCAAAATATAAAGGAAAAGATTTGTCATTCATTTACTGTCATGTAATTTATTCCTATTTAAAGGAAGCTATACAAAAATCAATTTTTTATCTTCTCTGTGATTATACATGGCTAAACCATAGCACTCATCTGGGTAATGAAATGTGCACTATCAATATGAACATTTTTACCGTGGTGACTCTTGAGTTTAGTACTTACATGTACTTACCATGTGGTACAGTAATAAACTATGGATTTACTTACAGTAACAGCACCAGCAGCAAATGCAAGGATGTCTGTCATGGATGTGACAGTAATGGCCACGCCTGCACTCTTCATGGTCAGTCCTATCCTCTCTGGTACGGGTTTCTTTTTGTCCTCCTCACGAAGATTTTCAAGTGCTTGTACGATCACAAACATGTCGTCTACCCCAATACCTGCAAATACATTTGTGGTTGTTATCACCCAACGTCTTCGCGTCATGTAAAATATCAATATTATGCAATTGAACTATAACATCATTGTCGTCACTGCCGGAAAAAATAATTGACACGATGTAAAGTCCTTTCAACAATTTCCTGAGGTCGCTGGTAGCCCCGTTTCGGATTTGGAATGATCGTTTGCACACAGCTCTCGAGGAAACAATTGCTACCGTTGCCAATAAAATCAGTTAATCTGTGCTGGAAAAAATCCTACATGAAGCAGATCGAGTACAAGATTGCTTGTTGGAGCAGCACAATTTGAAATTTCTGCTCAAAATGTCAAGTTTGTTGTTAGTTACTAAGTTACGAAAAGATACCCGACTCTTACAAGTATCTCTTGGAAACTGACGTACATTTTTTGCGGAAAAAACATTTACTGTGAACGTACCAATTAGTAAGAATGGAAGCGTTGAGTGTAATGGCGTCCACATTAACTCACAGTATGACATGAGACCAATAGCAATACCCATAGCAATACCAACAGCTAATATACCCGACAGCGCACAATAGACCTACAAGGAAATAGTGCATTACCAGTTAAGCACGACAGCTGCATGGAATTAAGAAGATATTTTGGCCGCAGATGAATGAGGAGTGTTATCTCACAATTTCAAGTTTATACAATACCAATTTAAGGCCTGTGTATGCAAGATCCATTGGCCGATAGTAAAAACGTTAAGTACTCACCCTGTGTTGAACAGCATTGAATCTCCCGAGGACAACCGTGATGAAGACAAATATCAACGTGTAACCGATACTCAACAGCTGCACATCTCCAAAAATGGTGCTACCTCCTTCGTCGGAGAAACTGTCACAAAGCAAAATTATGTATAGTTGAACCCGTCTTAAATGAAGTACTACCTGTTTTCTGTCGCCTTTTATGACTTGTACGGCATTCATATATTTTTGTCTTAACAGATTTGGTTTTAAAACAGATATTATGCGCTTCCTAATTGTCGATATATTGATAATACAATTTTCGAATTACAAGGAGGAGGTTCCATCTGCATAAGGCAAGGGATCCATCTAAACCTTATCAACATGTAGCTTTCTATTCAGATTCAACTGTCTCACTATCTGGTTAAAGGCGATTAAGTTGCTCAGGGTACCAACCCTTTACTAACCTTCTAAACGCCCAGTAGAACGTGTCTTTAAAACCAGAGTGTGATGCCTCTGCGATGTCCAGAAAGCCTTGTTCCCAGTCATCTGCGCGCTCATCCACCTCTTCTCCGCCCACTATGGAGATATTATACTTTATCCAGTATATCATCTTAGTCGCTTTGGCGCTGACGATCTTATCGTTTGAATCTCGTGTCACTTCACCGAGCCAATCGGCCGCGTGGTACTCACGATTTGTTAGCGGGCTAAAAAACGGAAAAAGAAACAAACACACAAAAACATGTACCTTCATGGAAAATATAATTTTTAGTATTAAGTATTGACATTTCTGCAGTCACGCATCTAAAAGTGCATTCCTCTTTCTTGTTCAACGCATATAATTTTCAGCGTAATTGACACTGTTACGTGAACGAAAGGTAATGAGGTGCACACAAAAGCCTGCGGCCATGTTGTGCTACTGTCTTAGGTAAAGGGCAGTACAACTAGAGCACACCTAATTGTTTTACAAATACATTTTGAAAAAGTAAAGATTTCAAGGGTTCTACTTTCAAAATGAGAGGATGTCTGTGTCTAGGTATGGCACCAGCATACACGGCCTTCACCCCCCGCACACCGCTACCAGCCTAACGGTCAGCCTTGACCTTCACCCGCCACTAAGGCCCAGGCCTATGAATATGCATTAACTAAGGGTCACGACCTTGACCTATATTCCCCCTATATATAATAGCTCCCTGCCCACTTTCAGGCAGTGCACACTAGACCATCCTCATGCATGTATCATAAGCAATAAATGTAGAGTCATTGTAACGCCTCGGGTTAGTGTTATGTGTACCGCAACACGTAAGCATAACCTCACGACACTGAGAAGGTTAAAGACAATACTCTTGGAAATCATGCCAAACATAGTGAGGTGAATCTTTGGAAAAAAAAACTATTTTCAAATGTTATGCCAAGCAAAGTGAGGTTGAAATTTTTGTCATTTTAGGCAATATAAGGTATTATATGCGTTCACCATGTGCAACAGAAGGCCACGTCGCAGATGAAATCATTTTACTTTGGACCAATCAAATTGCTATTACAAATCATGTGATACACGTTGGACGTAAACACACAGGGCAAGATTTCTGATGAAAGTTCTCAGTTAATTATTTTTTGGGATTACAATGTTGTCATGGACCATCTAGACTATTAATAATCTGGACAATGAGAGGGCATACATTGCCCATTCAGTTGTGCAGTTTATTTGCATCTGTGGCATTTATAGCCGTAGCAAGGAGCCAAGAAATCCCACAGAGCACTGAAACTGCAGACATCAAAGATGGCTGTAAAGCACACGATGAAAGCAAGAGGTTAGTTGTTAGTCAATACACCATAACAAGGCGAATCTGATCAACCGAATACCCAATAACAGAGGCTATGTAATTTGGTGCTATCATTATTTGCAAATAAAATATACCTTCAGATTGTCAATTTAAAAGTTTGGTCTCGGTGCATGCACCTAGCAGTAATGGAAAGCCCCTTTTAATTAGAACAAGAGTAACGCAAGCATTTATTTGTTTGGAAGAGGATTATTTCTCGGGACCCTTGGGTAGAAGCAGGTTTATCGTGTGATAAATTGTAGTGAAAGATGATCCTGTTTTCTAAATTAGGTTTACGATGCTTGTGAGTACTCTAGATGGAAAACTGTCGGCTCTGAATATGGAAGAGAACGGCAGACTCGAGTGGAGTATAGATGTTGGATCGTCACCACTGCTGTCATCAAGTATCAGCAAACTTGAGGTAGCTTCATTACATAAATGTTATTCCTCCTAATTGTACATTATTCTTTAAACAAGTAAATGTGTCTTATCGTGTCTTTTTTCGTGTTTCAAATGTTTTAATATGTTTTGCTGACATGTAGGATAATAATAAAGATAACGTGAGTACATCTATCGACCCAAACCTACATAGCAAAGTATTTCTCACAAATCCTAGACAACCGGTTCAAGATGGGTTTTTATTTAATGTTTGTGCTCCACTTTCTTGGGCCGCTGGTACCTCCCCCCCCCCCCGCCCCCCCCCTTCATGACTTTGTGCAACTACACCCACCAGGTCAAGACCTTGTTACATCAACATTTAGCGAATAACTTTTTACAGACATCCTCAAAAAAACTTGCTCAGTGTGGCTAAAACGGTCAAGATGATCATCCCAAACCCTAAAGTTTAATTCGCTTTTGTTTAGGGTTGCCACCAGTTGAGGAAAATTTTATTTTCTCCCATTCAAGGAATATTGTAATTTTGACCATTTATGACCTTTAGATTTCAATTTCACCAGATTTTAGAGTACCATGCTGTAAAATAAAGGAATTTATATATTTTGGAAGGTTACAGATTTATATTTTTACAAGTTTGAAGTTGCACTGCTTTTATTTCAATTTATTTATTTAATTTGAAATGTTATCCCGCAAATTGTTAGTGTTCCTTTTGGTCAAGGTAAATTATCGAGAAGTCGGGCAATTTTGACCCAACTCAAAAGTGGCCAGATCTCTTTTCAGTGCTTCATCAAACATTTGCCCACACTCCACTTCAGACAAATCACATCATTCTCAATTCCAAAACCAGTTCCTTTTTTGGAGGCGAGTATTACACAATTACGTTTACATTGTGTTGGTAAAATAGCTTTCAAATTAGGTCGAATCAACAAAGGTTTTCCTACCTTAAGAAAGTGACTTATTAAACCGAATTCACAGTCTGTTTTTATTTCAATTCATTGCAATACATTGACCACAAAGATTTTGTAAGATCGACGGAAACTCCGGCTTGCATAAAAAAAACTCGTTATGATAAGAGTAATGTCTTCGAATTCACTCAGCCAATCAAACTTAGTTATTAATTGCCAATTTCAAGGAGAAGGGGAAAAATAATTCCACAGAAGAAAAAGACAACAGCAACATAAAAAAATCATATTTTCATTGGTGTTTGTGCCCTACAGATCTCAATTGAAACGGTTTACTTGGAATCTTATGCCTGATAAATTAATTTGCAATTTCATCTAAACGCAGATAAAAAGGAACGGCGTGCCAACACGACTTGTGCCATCGTTAGACGGGGCTTTATACGAATTCGATGGAGAAGGAATAGAAGCTTTGCCTTTTACGGCAGACACTCTGCTCAGTTCTTCATTTAAGTTCAGTGATGATTCCGTTGTTGTTGGAGGCAAGGAAACGATTACATATGGAATCAGTAGCAAAACAGGAAGGGTAAGATTCGTTCCTTTATGTAGTGTTATTTGGGGTATCATTAAATACCAGAGTAAAGCAGGTCATTGTTGTAGTGATAATTTTTATCAGAGATGTAGGGAATGCCAGAAAAGTACATGTACATCTATTCACGTGTTTCAAGTTGCAAATTATCGCAAATGCAAGTGATTAAAAGGTTAACAATCAAATTGTGCTCACATGTTCATGGATTTATTTTGCTCTTTTTCACTGCAATCAAATGATTCAATTTCAGTTGATATATTACTGTGGTGTGGAAGGATGTATCAGATTTGATCAAGATGCAACACAAAACAAGGATGACGGGGATGTATTGGTTGTATCAAGAAATACAAAAACAGTAAGAGCCGTCGACATGAGAACAGGAGCGGAAAAGTACGTTTGTAACTTGGTTAAATTTAAAATCCCATAATGTTGCAAAGTGTTTTCATTCCAGCAGTTATTGCCGGATTAAATTATATGGCCGCTTTTATTCAATTTGAATAGTTTGATGAATCAATAATGAGAACAACGGGTGTTTCCTTCTTCACAATAGCCACATGTGTCACCAATAACGTACAGCATTCTAACAGAAATACACGTAGACATATTTGTTTTACCAAAGAATTGAACAATGCAGCAATATTTGTGGGACATGACCGAGCCCTTTAAGTTGTCTCGGTGTTCAGTTTAATAAGGAAATACATGTGTATTTTCTTACGTTTTCGTATCATAATACTCATATTTTTATATTAGATATCCGAGCACAAAGTTAGATAGCAAATTTTAATTTCTGTTTTAAATGCCATAAGATTTCGCATGAGTAGTACAATTCCGTTTCGGAAATGAATATATACACTTGTTGTATACATGTACCACCATCACATACTTGCTTTATTTTTGACTCATAGTTTACCGCCACCCAACATGATTTTCCCGAGGACCAGAAGATAATAGTTTTGGGTGCTTACTTCGATTAAATTTGTTACACGTGGCTGAAAATATGATAATTTAAATGGAATGTGTAAATAGTTAACGTCTGCCACGGCAGTCTGTCATGTACGACCATCAAGGCAGTGGTAGCAGATCTACATGGATCACAGAACGTTGTAACTAATGATTATAAAGTACAGTAGAACTTGTCTTGAGCGACACCTGTCTTGAACGACATCATGTCTTTTTACGACACTTTTCACTGCATACAACATTGTTAAAACAAGTTTAAATGATCCTGTCTTGGGCGACACCCTGCTTATTACGACACTTTTTTGGATGGAAAAGTTAAGTGTCGCTCAAGACATACTGTAATGTATTTTGATGTATTTCCTTGTAGATGGAACTTCTCAGTTGGTGAACATGAGGTGTCCTTTGTCAAATCTCAATTAACTCCCGAATCCCATCAGAAAATAACGACAGCAGCTGCTCCGGATGATTCTATGCCCGTGGTAGATGATGAGGCATACGTGACTGACTGCTCAGACGAGCCGACAGGTAAGAAATATTCTTGCTCATTTCTGTGCACATAGTTATCTACACGTTTGGACAGATACAACTGTTCGCACACATCTGGAAGGGTGATAACAATCTCAGTCACTTTTTCACACATCCAAAGCTTTGAAGTGGGAACTATCCAATAATGAAATGTATTTTTTTATTATTATTTTTTTGTAATGTGTTTTCTCAACTCGCATTTATTTCGACTCAGATGACAGTTTTGATTTTTCCTGGTTATTTGGTGAAGCCAAAGAAGAAGTGGACATAAAAGTATTAGTGCCAAATGGAGTAATAGTAGCCGTTAGCAAGAACAATCCGACAAAGATTGTGTGGGAACACAGGGTATGTTTTCTATTTGATGCAAAAAAGAAAGAAAATTTTGAAGCAGAAACTTCCAGGCAAACTGATGACATGAAAGATTTCAAAAATAAACTTTTTCACTGAGTAAAGTTTTTTTTTACAGTAATATTTAGAATATTCCAATTGCATGTTTCAGTTTCCAACACCCATTGCTAATGCGTGGAATCTTCGTGGTGACCAACTGAGTTCAGTATCAATATTCGATGAACATAATGTTCCAGCTTTAACCGAGTGCACAGATGTGCCTAACAACGAAGAAAATGTAGAATTGTTCCCACATCCACCTCTTCTCTATATTGGTAAGTACTTCTAGAATACATGTAGTAGCATTTTAAAATGCCCTAGACAAACCTCTGGGGAGCCGGGGATTCCCCGATTGACCTCCTCAAGGGATCCTTACTTTCCCGTGTGGTCCACTCACATGCTGCAAGTGCTTCTGGCAACCAGCCGAAGTGTGACAGGCATGACATGATTTCAACCATTTCTTCTTTATTTTAAGGATGCAAGTTCATTTAAATTAAGGTACATATACATGTAATTAAAAGTACTGGCAATTAACTTCTTAAGTTTCGCTTCAAAGATTGTTTTTTGTATGTATTTCACATTAGGTGTACACCAGGATCAGATGTATGTTCAACCATCAAAGCCATTCTCTGATGAAGTAGCAAACACAGCTCAAGAAATAAATTCACCGGGCCATACAGCATATAACGCCTTAGACATGCCTAGGGTTAGATGGAACCCCTATTTAGCTACAGGTAAATTATCCATTAATGAACTTTTTGATGGTTTATTTGTTAAAAGTAGATACAACAGCAGTTGCTAGAAATAACTGTGCATTGAAATATGTTCTAGGTCTTCTACATGTTATTAACGTTTTATTGAGACTGAAAACCTTAAAAACGAGTTACGTGTACTTATTTTAGCAATGACCAGGACACCACTTCTCACTCATGGGAGAGTTCCCCTCCAAATAACGTGGCAAACGTCTCATAAAAACGAGGAAACACAAGACGATACAAATGAAATTGTACTTCCAATTACAGATCAGTATCCTTTTGGTAAGATGTTTATATTAAACATATTTCCAAGACGAAATATATCCAATTAGTGTTTATACGTAATGAACTGAAAGCAATCTATATTAAACATCTGATGCTGCCTGAAACGTCAGTTCAGTGTTAAGTTTGAGGTAGATCAGAGGAATCTTCCCAGTGCCTTGGAACGTGCTCGTAGCTGCTTTCGAAAACGCATGTGTCTTAAAGCATGTGTCTTAAAGAGTGCACAAGCAAATGTGTCCAAGATCACTATGGTACATCTAGCAAACATCACATCTGGAAGATGTTAACGGTGGCATTTAACTTTCGAGTAACCTCTTAATTTTAAATTTTAGATGGCGGATATTACTTGTATCCGGACACTTCATCTCTGAGACAAAATGGAACCGAGGAGGAATACTACTTTGCATCAGACATAACGATTACATTATGGAATTGGTGGTATGTAAATTCAATACTTTGTAAAATATTAGAATTTTGCCGTTCTAGAGAGTGTGTTGTGGCAGAAAGTGGCTGGTACTGTCTGCCTTTCTAATGTTTTTCACTAGGTACCTTAAAAGGTATCTTGGCTATTTTGGGCCAATAATTAAATTTATATAAACGAAAGCGATCTCATATTGCCACATGCCATTATGTTGCAGGAAAGAAGTACTGCTGATTACAGTGGTTACAACAGTTTTGGTACATGTATTCACAATACAAATCATGAAAAAGTACCTAGAATACAAACAACAATCTGAAGGAAGCTCACAGGTATCCATATGCATGTAATTACTTCGATTCGTGAGTTACCCATCAGGTAAACTAGTAGTTATTATGGTAACAAAACATGAAAGCATGAGACGAACATTTTATCATTGCATATAACTGAATATTTGATAGTTATTTTACTTTATCGTACGTTCACACGACAGGTATCGCAAGAATCAAGCAAGTCCGAGTCACTTCCATCGACCACGACAACTTTACCGGTGTCCGATTCAAATGCAAGCATACAGAGCAACTCCGAATACACATCGAGGTAATACTCCACATGTTTAGCAAATTTGAAGAGGTGATGTCATGGGATACAAGCTATTCATTGTACATTGGTGTTCAAAAAGAGTCACATTATTTTAGCAACGTTATTTTCCACCTTGCAGATTCTACAATGAATTTGAAAACAAAGCATGCCTTGGACGGGGAGGCTTTGGAGTTGTCTTTGAAACCAGGAACAAAATGGATGACTGTAGTTATGCTATCAAGAGAATCACACTTAATAACAGTGACAGAGCCAGGGAGAAGGTTATGCGAGAAGTTAAAGCTCTTGCAAAGCTTGACCACAGTGGTATTGTAAGATATTATCAGGCATGGTTTGAGAACCCGCCACCGGGTTGGCAGGAAGAAAAGGATAGGCAAGCCACAGACATTATGCCGTCTTGTACGCCAACTCCAGTGTACAGCTCAGATGGTGCTCAGTCTCAGTCTTTCACTCCAACTAAAAACTATGTGCCCAAATCTGATGCCAGTCTACGAGATCCATTTGATCCATTTACAAGGAAAAGTTTACTGAACTACAATCCCCTGAATCCGTTTGGAGGTTTAAATGATTGTTCTTTTGATACTAAATCTGAAATGAGTACATCTCAGAACGAAAAGAAAGGATCTAGTGGTGGGTTTGTCCCACACCCATACTTTCAAGACTCTAGCGACTCCTGTAGCTTTGGAATCTCAAGAAACACACACACGAACAACGACAATGGTGATTCTTTTTCAATTCAGTTCAGGAATTCGGATTCAGAGAGTAATTGGGATCAAAATAGTTCGAACAATGCCAAACAATCAAGAGTGCCTTTCAACAGATACGACAATGGTTCTTTAAGTAGAGTAAGATTTGATTTGGGTGACAGAACAAATGATTCCCTTGATATCGTATTTGAGGACTCTGGCTGTGCCGAGAAAAACAGTGATGATATCTTTTTTGACAATATGGAAGAGGCATCTGGAAATATTCCCAATACGGAAGAATCTTCGTGGATTGAACAAGAGGGAATTAGAAACAGGCACAACAAATGCAGAACTCTTCCTCCCTCGCCATCAGGACTTACGAAAGAGGAAAAATCAGAGTCACCAAGTTCATCCAGTCAAATCATTCCTTCTAGTCGAAACCGACCAAGTTCACTTGATCTCGAAATCAATGAGAATAAAACTAAACCCACGCCCGTTCCAAAACTGTACTTGTACATTCAAATGCAACTTTGCCGCAGAGAAAGTTTGAAAGATTGGTTAAATGAAAACACGTTAAGCAGAGACCGAAAGCAACTGGTGGATATATTTGACCAAATTCTATGTGCCGTGGACTACATCCATGATAATGGACTGATGCACAGGGATCTTAAGGTATCAATGCCTCGACTTTTACAATATTCTCTGCCTGCCAAAATGATGGAAGATATTTCAAAGTCATCCGTCTGATACTCGTTTACGTAAGTCATACTGTATCGCTTCAAGTAACCTTTGCCCGTCATATCATTACAAACCCGTCTATGGTCTTATTGACTGACACTTTTCTTGTGGCAACAGTTGAAGACCCTTCTGGGACCAAAACATAATTTGCCTCCTGGGGATAACTCTTCACTGGGTTTTAAAGACCGGTTTATTAAGTTGCCTCTGATCAGGGAAGAAGCATTTACTTGCCGAGTGAAAACGACCGCGTTAAAGTTAACGCTAAAGTTGGTGTGGACGAGTCCTAAAACCTAACATGAATTATTTTTACACATTTTAGCCATCCAACATATTCTTCTCACTTGATGGGTATGTGAAGGTTGGTGACTTTGGTCTTGTAACGGCTAGTGAAGAGCAGTGTCTGGACGAAGTGGAAATAAACGACAGAAGGTGCGGTATCCACAGACACACTGATCAAGTAGGAACCAAGATGTACATGAGCCCTGAACAGGTAAACATTGTTATGTTTCATATACTTGTGCACACACAAGAGATTTAAGAGTCACACACATAAGCTTAGCAGTTACAAACTAGTTAGGAAATTAAGACCAATTTCCTACATGAATGATTTAAAGACTAATTTCGCAGAAAATGTTATGTAATACGGTTCCCATGATACAACTACTATCCGCAATTCGGTAAAGGATACATTTTTTTAAATCTGTATTTACTGTTTAACAGGCTGAAGGAAAAGCATACTCCAACAAGGTGGACATCTTTTCTCTCGGACTTATCCTCTTTGAGTTATATTACCCGTTCGACACCCAGATGGAAAGGATAAAAACACTTGTTGAAGTCAGAAAAGGAAACCTTCCTATTAGGTTTCAAAGGGAACTGATGCACGAGGTATGCATTCGTGACACATATTAAAATAGAAAACGCCGAACTCACATATTTCTCCTTATAATTTCACCAAACGATTTTAGCTTATTTGAGGTGTATTGATTTTAAAACAACACACTTTATTTGTTTCTTTTTGTACCACAATTTTCGCAAACCTATCAGTTGTACATGTCCTTATGATCAGGTGTCTTTATCTGTTGTAGCATGAACTGATCCAGAAAATGCTGCGTCCTAATCCTGAGGATCGACCAAATACGAAGGAAATATTTAAGCACCCACTTTTGCAAGACTTTGAGGTGATTCGCCAAGCACTCGTAAGAACTCGATCGAGACACAGAGCTATATCTACATGTAGCTCAAATTCCAGTTCAAACAGTGGAGGAATATCACCATAGAAATAAATCACTTGAATTACATATATAACAGATGCTTGACCGAGTCGTGTAAACTTGTACATATGTTCGATTTGAGCGTAGGAGCATAATGGACAAATTAAGGAGCATTGACCATCAAATGAATTTTCAGACGTCAATTGCCAAAAGCAGAGTAGAAGTGCACTGAGATCCCATACACTGTTGAAGATGTTCATAACTAAACAAAACTGAGGTGGAATACGTTTTATTAATTTTTTTTTAATGAATTCTATTAATACTTATTGCATTTAAAATGTTAAATACATGTTTAGGGTACGAACATGTCCGATACTTTAATTAAATAGGAGGTCACATTTTTTCATTCCTGGTATCCATACTGAAATATATTTAAATATGATATTGTTTTTAAGAAATAATATGTTAATTGTATGCAGTAGCGAATCTCTTGAAAGAACACTATATCTACATTCAAATTTCTGGTGAAAACGAGAGTAGCCCTTTCCTAAATAAAACGTTTTTACCCATAGAGTCAGTGTTCTCCTTCAAGTAGATACCCATTCAAGAGGTATGTTACTGTATGCTGTTCTATTATGACATTTATTCAAGGAGTATTAAGGGGTGACTGTTACAAATTCAATATCGTAACATTTTGTTAATACAATTAATTTTCCTTTCACATTTTATCAATACGGTGTTAGAACCTCATAAAATCAATAATATCAATAAAACAAGCATGTTTTTAATGAAATGCTGGTGTCCATTGTTATGCAGTTGACAATAAAAGACTGTAATATAATAAAGTTAGTTAAAATTGTTATTGTAATCTTCAGTCATAAGAATGTTACGCCGAAGTGGTTGTATCTTCGGTAGTGTTACCTGGAACAAGTTGGTCCATTGGACTTTCGTCATCCAGCTGTTGAATTCTGTTCTGGCACGAATCTTTGTTCACTGAGGCCTTCCGTAGTGCTTCAACCTTATGCGGATTGAATTGAGTTGCCAGATCTACTTGAAGTATGTTGCATTTGACTGCAAATTAAAGCAATTTCAGTCAGACCTCCAGTTACGTGACGCGATCTATTCGTCGAAATCCGTCAATATACCAGTGCCGTAATACATTCTGCCACATGGACTACTGATGTGTATTTAAAATAGTAGTGCAATGAATTAAACCTACCACTTGTACTCTGCATTGTTTCTTGTAGAACATACAGCTCCTTGAGAACTTGATCCAATCTGGCCATTCGCTGCTGATGACAATAATCGTCACTAAGTTGATGGTCCATTTTAGATCTACTCTGCAAAATATTTATGGGGTGGAATATGCATTGGCGGATCCAGGATTTCCCGTACGGGGGGGGGAAGGCAC
>JBCAUI010121984.1:0-18509 GCA_038406195.1 Haplosyllis anthogorgicola
ACTGGCAGCTGAGAAGAACACATCATATCTGTAGCATTCTTGTAAATAAAATAGTTGTGTGCAACAGGATTCTTTGTGTCATTTCCAATTGGAATAAGTTCATGGTTGGAAACTTCCATACTCAATGGAAACTTTGTCACCAACGGCCCAAATTTTCTTCAATTTCATGCACTTTCCACTAAATTTTGGGCGAAAATAGGGGGGGCGCCCCCCCCCCCCAACGGGCTGGGCGCCCCCCCCCCAACGGGAAATCCTGGATGAACCTCAGAAATCACCATGTCAAAGTGTAAAATTGGAACCAGTCCTATCGTGGCCGTGCTTACATGTGCTTGACACTGATATTTTCTGATAATATTGATCATTTCATTACCCAGATTCCAAAGTTAGGCCAAAATAAAGCTGAATAAAACAAATGTCACATTGACATTTAAGATTGTCCGTAAAATGGGTGTCCTTAGTCTTTACTCTTCTTCTGCCGACACGGGAGACTTCTTGATGATTGAATACAATTTGAAATCACTGATGACCAATAGGCCTATTCTTATTTGTATCTGAAAATGTCAAAATGAAGGGTACATGATGAATTGTATTACATAATATATTCCATAAATTAAGATGTGATGCAATAATCTAATCTATTACAGGAGTTTATCTTCCCAATATACTTTATCGGTATACTGGCTGCGACACGCATAGGTTTCCAAATAACAACAATGGATCCGATCGACAGCTTCCCTGTCAATTCCCTCGATCAGCCTCGGTTTTCGCCATCTCCTAGAGCAGTTCTGTATGTGTCGCCTAATACAACTGAAGTCAGAGATTTAATACCAACAATCGTTCAGCTAGCTGGGATCCAGGCACCAGGATACATTCTGTTTGATTCAGCAGCAAATGCCGAAGAAGCATACAAGTACACTTTAAACACGTTTTAAAAAAGTTAGAATTTAAGCCGAAATCGTTTCAGAAGCAAAGAATTCTATTTTTTATGACCCCGTCCATTGGTAAACATGGTGCAGTAACTATTTTACTACATAAAATTAAGAGTTTATGGATATTTTTTTTTGTAATAGTGTCGTTAATTAAGTAACGGACGGATAGATTGGTCCGAATTGGTCCAACGAATATAAACTAGCAAGTACCCATCAATTCAAAACATTACATATAGATGTATCCGAATCCGATTGATACTAAATAAATATCAGCAATGACACTGGTAATTGTCACCTGACTTGAATAATTATCATATCACGCTTCATTTTACTTCTTTAGGGATGCAGCTAATCAAAGTCAAAGTGCAATAGCAGGAGGAATCAATTTTAGCGACGGAACATTGCAAGACGTGTCTTATACAATCAGGATGGCTCAAGGTTCTGTACCTTCCACAACAAACACAATGGTGACTCCAGGTACTGCATTAAGCATAGAACATTTTTTCTCCATCTCCATTGCCTTGTAGTCACTTCGACGAAAACAAGATTGCTTTCTAGTTTGACCATCATCTTAATTGGTCTTATTAAATAACGGAGTAAGATTTTTTTATATATTACGCCTATTTCTACGTATCCTAGACTAAGACGGCGGCAGTTTTACATAATACTATTTTTAATGGGTAATTTTTGCGAAACTGATGTGAGCCTGTTTTTAGCCTGTGGCTTGCTAGACAATCATAAAAATCAAAAGATGCACCTGAAAGAGTCACAGTGAGTTGTCCCTTTAGTCACACGTGAGTTTATCATATTTAAGGTCAATGTCGAGATTCTCCTAATGGCCTACAGAAAGCAAATTGTGACGCCAATGGGTACATGTGGACTGGATTCCTGAATCTTCAGTCAGCTATTGACACCGCACTAATGAGGGTAAGAATTACGCTGTAACAAATCCTAAAATACTACGAAGATGATAATTCTTTATTATGAAATTTGACAATATAATTTTGTCCACTTTTGTTCCTTGCAGTTAAAAACTGGAAACTCGAGTTATCAACGACAACATTTGAATGTACAAATGATGCCTAAAGGTCCCTTTACGACGAACTACGACACAATTCAGCTTCTAGGAGCGTTGTACCTCGTCTTGGCCTTTTCACCATATGTTGGAGTCCTTGCGGCTTTTATTGTTTACGAAAAAGAGAAGAAAATTAAAGAAGGGATGAGGATGATGGGAATGAGGGATTCTGCTTTTTGGTAAGTGAACTTACGCAAATTTAATATAGGTCAGATGGTCAGCTTTCTTCTTGTAAAAACGCATTTACGACAGAACAGGGAAATATTCAAAATAACAGTTTATCTCTCTCTTAATACAAGTTGGTAAGAGAATGACACTGTATTACTATCATATTTTGCCTATTTAGCAAAGCTTTAAACTGACATTTTGTTTTATAGTAAGTTTCGGAATAAATGTGGGGTCAACACTGCCAATTTACATGTAGTTGTTAGCAGCAGGACATTACTTTTAGGATTGATTTTAAAAAAAAGTGATCCTTTCATTTTACTACGCTGGAGAAACTGTTTGCTTTATCAATTTACATGTATTACTTCCTAGATCATCTTATTTATTGGGTACTTGTGTATCAGTTTCATGTCTTATTTGCATATTGTTCTCGGATTACAAAAGCCAATCGCTGCATCATCGAATAAATAATCTTATTGAGTCTTGCAGGTATTTCAGAGTTTAAAATATTATATGTGAGCAAAATGCAATTTATATTTTAGGTTGTCGTGGGGTATCGTGTATCTTTTGATAATAGGAATTACAACAGTTATCACAGCTGTGTTGCTAAATGTAACGAATTTACTTCCAGAGAGTAACATATTCCTAATATTCCTTATACTGTTTGAGTATGGTCTATCCATAATAATGTTCGCCTTCATGATTACACCATTCTTCAGCAAAGCGGAGGTAAGCTGTTCATTTCAACAATACAGTAAACTCCTGTTTTACTACTTTCCACACGCACGGCCACACCTACTCTACGGCCAAATATTCCCCAAAATTCGTTTTATGTTTAATTTTCACATTTAATTTAAGGCCAACTGCGAAACGCAATTTCCGGCTGCCCTTCTTGGTATTTTACGGCCATTTGACCATATTTCAGTGAAGAATTAAGCCATACCCCACGTGGGAGTTAAGGCATTGTCGTGTTGATTACACCTTTGAACAGTAATCTGTGGGTGTACACGTTCTCTGTAGCACCTTTGCCAAACGGCACAACCTTAGGGACTCCCGCCCATTTAATTTTGGTTTTAGTTTTAATTTAGTTTCCCGGCAAAATTGGCTCTGATCTCTAGACCCTTGCCAATTTTCATAGACTAGTTTATTTGCTTTGTCTTCAAGCAGGTGCTTCAGTCTAATGTTTGTTTAGGCTGCCATATTGAAATTTCCAGCACATGCAGTGGTGACGTTTTACAGAATAGTTTTTTGACTAATTGTGCAAAGGTTATTGCGTCTGAAGTGGTAGTTTGATTTAGGGAAACCTTTTATAAAAATAGCACACTATGCACTACAAGAATAAATGTAAATTTCATGGGTTTTAGTAACAATTGGGAAGTTTGGATATTGGCTATGATTTTTCATGTTGGGTCTGATTATTGGCTTTGATGTTATTAAATTGGGCCAGATGTGTTGATCTGAGCCAATATTATTGGCACAGATGTGTTGATCGTGAGCCAATATTATTGGTGGAGATGTGTTGATCAGAGCCAATATTATTGGCACAGATGTGTTGATCGGAGCCAATTTTGAAATTGACTATAATTTGTTATTCTTTTGAAGCATCATAGCCAATATCACCCAAGTCCAGGGCATATTATAATGTCCAGGGTATGTAAACATTAGGGTGCAGTTGTACCAGCAATTGGGTAAGATGTAAACATCAGAGCCAATATTAGACGCAAAAAGTCGTGAAACTAAATTAAAACTAAAACTATGGGGCCGGAAAATCATCAACTTTTCCTCATTACCGCCTGTGTATGTGAGAAGGTAATGTTTTCAGTCATGTCTGTGTGTCTGCCTGTCTGTCTGTCTGTCTGTCTGGCTGGGCTATAACTTTTGAACCACTTGACCTAGAAGCTTCATTCTTGGTATGGTGGTACATCTTCATAATATCCAGGTCAAGTTTGAGTATCAAGGTCATTGGGTCAAGTTCAAAGCAATAAAAAGTGTCAAAATTTAGTATTGTCTACTAATATCACATGTTATGATGTTTGAGATAAGTAAATGAGATCAAGGTCAAAATATAGGTCAAGGTTATCTGAAGGTCAAGGTCATTTGAAGGTCAAATTTCTAGATTTTTGTATTTTTTTAATGTTTTAATAACTATTTGCATTTTAGTTACTATTTGTGTTTTAGTGACTATCTGCGAAGCGGGCAGTTCGGCCTTTGATTGGAAGGCTTTCTTTTACTGATATTGCATTGAGTTTTTTTGAAGGTAACCTGTCATCCCTAAAAATGGAATATCTCAATTATTTTATTTTAAACAAAGCAGCCATTAACGTCTAGATATTAGCGTGACAACGTTATTGTGAGCATTGCAATTAGTAAGGAATCAAAACCCTGGAGATAACTTCGAATAACGTGTGTCTCTGAGTTGTTAAAAATTCAGTTTTAAAAGCAAGCTTAGAAAAATTAATTAAAGATGATGTCGTAGAAATGCCGAAATAAAGGAAGGAAAAGTCAGCTCCGAGTAATCAACTGTAGCTGTATCCGCATGGCACGGGATGAAATGAATATATCATCTGACAATAGGCCTGTCCTATTTAAAACGGTTATTACATTAATTATCAGCAAAAACTACCTAAAATGTTTTAAATTTCTTATTACCCTTAATAAGGCAGGCACAGCATGCTGTTACCTGAAAGCTCCGCTTAATTTATCCCAGCTTAATCACTTATACTCTGTACTTAGCACACTTTACCCAGCTACAGAGTAAACCACAACAAGCAACATGAAGGCGAGCTTGACAGCCAGTAAATGCACATGCATGTAGAATTCATTCAAATAAAATAACTAAACAAGCTTGAACTAGATACATACTATCCACATGAGTTGCTAAGTCCAACAGAGACAGTTTACTTTGGTCAGTATACGGAATTTGTATCAATTTGGGAACAATGGCGGATCAAAAGCACAGCGTGAAATTCCTATGTCCTCTCTTTGTACAAATTCCGTGTACTGGGGAACATGAGGACTAACCCACATCAGACTCAGGGCGAGCACACCCAGTTGTATTTGCTTGCACCAATTTTACACATTGCCCTCCTAGGGCAATGAATCAGACTCAGATCACTTGCTTTTAAGTGATTACCTCTCTCCATTTTGTCATCGCGGTTCTGTTATACATTATGACAGAAATAGTCTACTTGTGTACATTACTCTTCTGTGCATTACTCTTGTAAATTGTGCATAAATTGACTGTAAGTGATATAATTTAGAACCATAAACCAAAAACAAAGCCCATTTAAAGACGTAAATTAACAAACGATGATGTGACTGGGCATGCAAGTGACATATCTACCTTGGCTTAAAAATCAATGGGCAGAGCTTCCCCAAGTTCTAAATAGAGGGTACCAGTGGCCCCCTGAAATGGATCTTGTTCCATTTAAAATGGCCAGAGGAATCATGGTTAAGCACCTCCTGACATTTCTTTAATTTTGTAGAACAAAAAAATGGATATACATATTGTAGGGTTTTCCAAATTCTTTCACCTGCTAAATTAGGCAGATTTGGTAGATTAGGCAGATTTGGCAGGCAATTGATACTATTTTCAAGAAAATAACCAATAGTGGTCCATGACTAATTTCAGTTCAGGACTGAATGTTTTCTTTTCAAGTGACCATTTTTAGTCATGTACAAAAATTCGTCTAAATTTCCCTGCCAAATCTGCCCAATCTGCCAAGACCGTCAAAAGAATTAAGAAAAACCCCCAATGAAAAGGCGGGAGTGAAATTCCATTGTTCCAAAACTGGTAGGACTTTCCGTTTTGATGGGACAGGCCTATGGTGGCTGGTTCATTCCTCTGTAAAATACATTGTATTTATATTCCACACTGAACACGAATCTTGTAACCGTATCACCCTGATGTACTGGTATAAACTGTCATATCCATCACCCGCAGCTCAGCTCCTTCCCCTGTCGCCCTGAACAGTTGATTTAATCCCACGAAGTATATAATATGCCGTGTCATTCATCTGTGCTTCTTATGGGCACATGTGCATGTTTTGAATAATGTACAAAAGATATATCTGAAAGGAAAATGAAGCTGATGACTGGTACATTATTTAAGAGTCAAATATCGCATTGACTTTCCAGAGGAGAAGTTTTGATATTGATAGAGATAATGTAAACTTAATTTTAAGGGTCACAAAACTGTAATTTTTAAATGCTGTAATAATAGAAAATCATATTTATGCTCGTCTTTTCAAGAAACTTTTTATTACACTGGTACAATATCAGTAATTATTATTACAGTCATTGAGGTTCTACACAGCAAGATATTCCAATCATTTTATTACACAGAAATGTTTGTATCACCCTTTTAAGCCCCACAGACTTCCAACATGAAAAGATCTGTCAATACAGCTTTGAAATATGACCAGCTTATTGGATAAATATTTTCAAAGCATACTTGGGGAAGGTTGGGAGATTATCATGGCAAAATGATTTGAGGAAATATAAATCTCCAAAAACCAACCTAGTGAATTAGGATAATCCAAGTTGAGCCTTTTCCATTTATCTCTACAAGTTTGGCTCTGATTTCAGACAGGTTAGGCAACTCTGGGTGAAGTTAATCTTTTCCATTAAAAATAATAAGAAAAACAATTCAGTTTTTATTGACCAAAATACACATAGATGTGCTAATGCAATACAAAAATCATGTTTCCTGTAATGTTCTTGGGGATTTCCCTTATGTCATGTTAATTATGCAAAAATTGTAAATAAGAATTTTGCTACTTAAGTCTTACATTAAACTAAACAAAACTTCACATGTGAAAGGTAATCAGCAATTTACTCCAAGTGTGAGATATTTAAAGGTGATTTGGTTATCTAAATTAAACGCTGCTTGTTAAACTTTTAAAATTCAATCATTTTGGTTTACGTTAGTTACATTGTTCATAACTGCAATTGTTTAGCAACATACAAAGATAACATATTGTTAAGATTTATGGCAATAAATTTCCCACAAACGATGCCTTTTTCATGGTTTGGTTATGTTTGTTCATTGATCCCATAAAACGCCATTTCGGAACAGGAAAATTGCATAATCAATAACCCCACTTGTGTGAATTGCATGAAGAAAACACAGTAATTGATGCAACAATTTCCACCATGTTTCAGGACAGTTCTACATTTTGAGTCATGGATATGTGGCATTTTTAAAAAATGTTAAGGGGGATTGCGATTTCATTTGAATACAAATATAGAAAACTTTGCATGAACAAAAGGACCTTAAATTCCAGGAAATTTTTTCTCTTCATGGAATCCTTTTCTTTAGACAACCCTTTTTCTATGTAATTTAATACAACAGTCCTGCAGTTCATAGTATCACAAGGTGAAAATTTTTTGATGACCTGATAAACTACAGTGGGCAGTTAATGGTCATTAGAATATTTGATATTCCTATGTGAAATAGTAACAATGAATAAAACCAATTGTAAAAAATTTACAGTATATAAACAGTGTTTAAATGTTGTGAAATTCAAAACGCTAATGAAAGAAACAATTTGTCATTTTTGCCTTTGAATAATCAAACATCAAACATCAACATTTGTGAACTTGATTACAACATGAATGATTGTGTAAAATCATAACTGGATTAATTTATGCCACATAAAAGAGAGCAATGATCGCAGACATTGCTCAATTGGATTAAGTGCCCCGAAAACCTTTCTGATATTATAAAACAATTTTACACCCCATTATTTCCTCGAAGATCTTATCTAGTTTCAATGGAGGTGTAGTTTGAACTGAGGAAGACATGTAAATCTATAAATAATAGGTTAATCTCCAGACTATCACATGAGTCCTGCATAATGGTTTAACTTCAGCTGACGAAATGCAGGGAAATTTGTGAACAATAGAATTCCACACTATGTTTTCAATGGAATAAGTCTGCAGTGTGTATTTCCTCTCCTTCCAAAATAACATAAAATGCAGTTTTCTTCTCTTTGGTATAATGACCTATACATCTGTTGTAATAACATGTAGTAACATTGTTGTACTGACCTACTGACCTGATTAATGGAATGTACATGTGATATCAACATGTAACATAAGTAATTGATCTGCATGAAGTACTCATTACTGTGGCAGTGATCATCAGTATCTAGGGCAAATTACTTTTACATTACACACACAGCTGTTAGTTCTCAATTACCTCAGCAAGAGTTCAGTCAACACCATCTGCTGACTAAAATGATAAAGTGTGCCTTTTTCTCATTCTTGAGTATCATGTCTTGAAACTGTGTCTGTTCTAATTTCTCTGTTGTGTAATTACAAACAAGTGAGTTATTGAAAAACTTGTTTGTTTTGTTTTTGCTTCATGTTGAAAACCGTCAGTTTCAAAACTATAAAATTAAACTCAGTGTTTTGTTTGGCTCTGGTGAAACAGCGTAGCATTTCTTTGGTCTGAAACGTATCGTAATTGATAATAATTCAGAACCATGGACATCAAATCTTGACATTTACAAT
Source organism: Haplosyllis anthogorgicola (assembly GCA_038406195.1). NCBI lineage: Eukaryota > Metazoa > Annelida > Polychaeta > Phyllodocida > Syllidae > Haplosyllis > Haplosyllis anthogorgicola. The sequence continues at coordinate 8,686 of JBCAUI010121984.1, forward strand.
TGATGAGAACAAAGTAGTATTATGCTGTGCTATTAAAGCGTGTACAAACACAGCGTTAAACTGTATTGTTCCAAATCGATGGGATTTTTATCCTCTAAAGCAGACAGTACATTTGATGTACACAAAGGGTGAAATTCTTATCTGTTTTGGAACAATAGAAATTAAAAAGCACAGTGTGGAATTCTTTTGTTCTCTTTTTTGTTATATACGTCTCCAAACTGATTTCATCAGCTATTAACGCTCTCTATTGATTTTCCGATTGGTGTTGCCATTTATCTGTAAACCTTGGCTTGAAACACATCATGTCTTTTGTTTTGTAAAATACACTGTAGTACACAGTCGGAATGCTTCCTGAATATCGGTTACGCATTGTCCACAGTTTCATTTTATCGTCATAAGATTAATAAAAAATGATGTGACCAAAATACATGAACAATCGCTTCAATCTCAAAGTCTTTCTGCACAACTTGCAGCCCTCAATTAACTTTTACCTCTGTCGCCTAATTTCCTTTCTCATAGAAATTGTCACTCTGGTCTAATCAAGATGGCAATGATTTTTTTTTACCACAGGGATGTTTAAGATTCGCAATTAACCACGTTGTCTGCAAATTGCATACAGCATACAGGAGGAGTAAAGTCTTCATTGTTATTCAAATTCAGCTGATACGTTGTACAATCAATTAATGGTTACTTTTAATTGCAGAACAAAGTTTTAATATCTAATTGAGTGTTGCTAATGTCTAATTTGTTTTATTGTGCTGAATTTATGATTATTGTAGACTTATTTAACATAACTACAACATAGCAACACAAAACAAATTTTGTATAATTCGACATAAATGTAAGCAGAAAACATCAACTATTTCCATCAATTAATATTAAATGGCGATACTTTGAATTTCTGAGACTTTCGGAAATATACTGCCTGTTGCTGTTCACTATTTCGTTTAATATTTTGTTAATTTATTATGCAAATGTAAATGATAGCGCAACTACACTAGTAGCAGTCAGATAGATCATCTCTCAAACCTTAATTGTCATTCAGTTACACAAATTAAATGGCTTCAGCATTGCAATTTGAAATATTTCACTTGACTAACGTCTGGTAAACAAGCAGTTAACGTCAGACGATGTCAGTGAACCGACTTACAACGACTAATGGAGACGGATGCCCATCCATTGCAAGGACGAGGTCTGTGGTCCATCATGTTTTCACAGTAAATTAAATTAAATAGTCTATGCTTCACTTGCACCGTTAAAAGCAAAAACTTCTGGATTGTCTGGGTTTATATAAACAATATTAGAGTTATTCCTTTTGGGACATGGCAACTGTTGTTTGCGATCTACATGAACATTTATTATGCTAATTTCATTTTTGTATTAAAGATTAAATGGAGGTTCTTAATGGAGTTATGTATTTAATGTTAAGATGCAAATATAATTTAAATTTAACATGATTTAACCTGTTAACCCTGTAAATAACTCAAAATCGCTCACATCTTTACTATTAAAATGGGACTCGAGAGCCTAAGCTTTTAGTGGCGTGTTTTGGAACTCTCCCTTGTGGAGTTACAGATGTCTTTGAGGTGCACGGTGCGGGTACAGGTTGGCCGGGGACCTCCTCGAAGAGGGGGCTGGCTCTAGTATTGTTTATAAAGAAACAATCGAACCAGAAGCCTTTGAATATTAACGTGACAACGTTATTGCCACAGATCATCTGGAATAGATGTCTCTTCTGTCTAATTGTGATTCTACACGAGGTCCTCACTAACTGCCCATTCATCATTCTTATATTGTCGGCTTCCACGGAATCAGATTGTTCAGACTTCAGCTCGGGAGAGATGTCGTTTGTTTTATTTACCCAGAAGTCTGCATTTAAAGGTCATTTTCACCAACACTGCATTTGAGTAAAACCTTTTTTGTCTTTTGACTGAAATACTGTGGGATAAGGTGGTCATCCGCATGAAAAACTGATAATATTTCATTACAGTTTTTCATTATACGTCAACAAGTAATACCGTCGTTACGTCACGGAACTGTGGCGTCATGACGATGCAATGACGTTGATATGACTATCATTAGATTGATTGCCTTTTCTTTAACTTTTTTGGTTCATGCTGACATAACAATAAACAGAATCTTTACAAATCTCACAACCGATTAAAATGTTAAATTTCAAAGAGTATTCCTCTGTGAAAAAAACTCAGTAACACATCTGTACTGGGTAAAGCCTGCAGAACACAAAAAATGTGCAAAGATAAAGTAAATTTCCCACTTAGTGTCAACATTAGTTGCTACAGCTTAACATTTAAAGTGGTTTCCCTAGTGACAGTTTTCTTTTAGACACAAACAATAAATCAACTTGAAAAGAAATTACAAGAAGCCCTTGCAAAGAAGAATCGAGTCGATATTAAAAACAATTAAATTGAGAAACAAAATATAAAAATCCTCTAAAGATGCGGGGAGTGGAGGAGGAGTTCAATAGTATCGGTTAAAAAAAACATTTGAGGTTTTTCGAAATGATTCTACTGAATACCATTCATGTAGGTTCAAACAATGTGTAAATCCCCACAATGAATTTGTAATTCTAAATTTGCACATTGACCGGCACGTGAAATTCACACAAAACTTAAGAGCAATGGGCCAATACACAATCAGTTTCCAGCCAACACTCGATCCTTCCCAGAGCATAAGGTTCTTTCAGCAACTCGAGTTTCACGTACAGTACACGGAATTTGTATCAGTTTGGGAACAATGGCGCATCAAAAGCGCAGTGTGAAATTCTTATGTCCTTTCTTTTGTTCTAGACGTTTCGAAACTGATACTAATTCCGCGTACTGCTCTTTCCTGAAGTGTTATTCTTTATCCGTGAAAAAGGAAATCAAATCTTGGCGTTAATAGGACAGTTCCTAACAGTAGGATACAAAGAAAGTAATTTTAAAGATTACAGGGTAAAATGCATCGCATAAAATCCTTGCTGACATAACGATATAGTAGTCCTGACACCATCTGTGAGTTATGGTTAGAACCATTGAGTCTTTTTCTGGGAAAACCCATGCAACATTAAACCTGGCTCTTACAAAACTATCTTTCCGACCATTTCACCCAGTCTTGTGTTAGACGAGTTTCAGTCAGCGCAAGGCGAACTGATCATGAATATTTTTGACAAATTAAATGTTTTCTTTTGTTATTAATTACATTTCTTTTCAAAGCAAGGCATAAAAATACCTCCATATTTAAGGTGGAGGTAACCAATTAAATAGTTTAGATCTAATTACAAAGATGAGTTTGAAAGTATATGACGTGCTAAGATTTTTACCACCTACTACGACATTGGTGCAGAAATTTCATCTAGTTTTAGTAGGTTTTGGTCACATTCCAAAATGCAGGATTACATCTTCTGAAAAGTAGACTGATGTAGTGGACATGTTTATGTCTATTGTTAGTTCTTACCTGTCTACATACATTTGACTAGAGATAAGCATGAGTGGAACCATTCAAAGGTCAAGAAGAGCCATTTCGTGATGGTGTGAGAATGATTGTCTAATCACAGCGAGATCGAAATCAGGGATCACAGATGTGTTTCTTTCCGCCAATCCACAGGATAATGAACCTATACAAAATAGCATTATCTTAATTGCATCTATTTATATACATACATATAAACGCATATTCAATGTTAAAACAAGTATCATGCTTCATAGTAAGTATCCGAACTGTGAACCATCACTGCAGATGTTGGACGTATACATACGTTTGTATATGTAAGTGATATGTAAGTAGAAGTTAATTGGAAAATGTCAGCATAGCACAACAGCTCGGACTTGTGAATATCGTTATTTGTCAATTACATGTCAACCCATCTGGCCGAACATAAATCAAATGTCGGCTTGACAGAAATCCATAAAAGCAGCACTTTTCTGCCATAGAAGTAAATTGATTTAACTAGAGACTTGAGACTACTTTTGATTACTAATACCCAGTCTTCCCCTCCTACGCTCAGAGAGGCTAGAGTACTGGAATAGAGAAATCACCTAAATGGTTTCCAATTTTGCCCTTTCCCTGTAGCTAAGTTCAACAAGTTGATCTAAATTCATAAGAAATGGATTAGTCCTGACAATGACCTCGATTTTGTTCGCGGAAGAATTCCACTTAATGTTAGCCAGATGTCTGCAAAACTTAGACACTTTTCTTAACTTAGTAAAGCATGATTTTCGTGAAATTACGCTTTATAAAACAAATGTAATTTCCTTGTATTTTACTGGAGACATCTTAAACTACTGAAGAGTGAATATCATCAGCAAATATCTTTCCTCAAAGTAGGAACAATGGTAATTACTTCAACGACTGAGATGTTTGAAAATGACTGAATGTCTGTAGTCTACACATGTGTATCTTCAGAATTAAAGTGAATATGTATCAATACGCAAAACAGAAAGTTTTCCAAGTATTGTTTGGAAATTATACGCAATTTTAAAAAGTGGTAAATGGGTGACATATGTTAAAGGACTAGACTTCGGTCAGAGTTACCACCAGGAGAGCTGTAGTCTAAAGACTGCACTTAGAGTTAATGCCAGGGGTGCCACAGGCTTTCTGCCTTACACCTGCACCTGCAATCATGTGACAGTCTACAGACTATCCTATTGGTTAATTAGAGTTACATGTTAGCATCATAGTTATCTTGGTAGCCATCTTTAATCAGTTCAAACTGCACCTTCTTAGGGATTACACATATTTGTAACAAGAGTTAATAAACTATCTTAAAAGTCTAGAGACTGCCGTTCTAGTCTTTTTACAACATAAGATCAGTAGACCATGCCGTAATTCGTCTTCCATGGCCTAAGCTGTTTCTTGTTTCAAAGAAATGCGTATTGTTTTTATTCATTGTACATATTCAGAAAGATATTTGATATGCATGTAATATCGTGTTGTTTTTTTATATTTTGTAGGTAAGTTGACAAAACAGGACAACTGTTTTCGAACGGGTACGCGTCAAAGGTGAAATTGAACTCGTCAGATAAGTTTGATTTATTTCGTCGTACGAAAGATAACGCAAGTCAATTTATCAACAGGAATTTATTTGGATGTAGAAAATAGGCCAAATTGTGTAAAATTGTCAGCAACGTGCAGCTGCACTGGAATATAAATTACCATTATTTGTAAGGGAAGACAATTTGCAAAGGCCTGTCCCGTAAGACCAATGAATTGATTTCCATATGTACAGGAGGGAAAATGTTGTCAAAATATGATAGGAATCATGCCCAACACATGGCTCCTCTGGCAACACAATATTCAAAATTATTGATAGCATTTCGCAAAATTAGCTCTTCAGATTTTAACGCAGAAAAACAGATTCGGTTGTCTGCAATTCAGATGACTACTATACCAAAAAGATTTAGTTTCATTTTCTGATTTAACTAACCGAAGATATTTTAAAGAATATGAAAAGGTAAAGATCTTAGGTCATATGTAGAATTTAACAAAATATCTTGCTAATTCATTCGCTTTGAGTGCAGTAGACATGGCAGTGCTATGCAATGGTGTAAATAATAGTTATTATTCAAAGGGGAGATGAATCATTGATTTGGCAATTGAGATTGCAAATTAAGAATGATGAGATATGGAAATAAGCGTGAACGACAGTGGTGCACAGCTTGCAACGAACGAAAAGTTACATTTGGTAAAGACACTATTACATTCTTGACACTATTCTCCCGAAACGTATTATCATATCTAATGTTTGGGTTATCAAATAATGCACAATACATAACTGACACTAAACCAATAGCTATTTTTAATGCGCCGGTTTTGCACATGTGTACAACAAAACCATTGATGAGAACATTGTGAAACATCTGCTGCCACTATTGGAAATATCCAGTTGTATTTGGGAAAAAACTGTACTGCTTCCCTGTCTGGCACTTCTTAAAATCACAGCTACAGTCTTCCTACAGAAGCTGTAAAGCCTCTTACAGCACTATTGATTGCCAACAGTTTTGTATAGCCTAATCAAGCAGGTATCTTTTTGTGCTAAAGCAAATAATGATAGAGTAGCATTTAGCTTGGTAGGCTTACCGATGAACAAATGTAAAGAAAAGGTGAATGGCACAATTATTTTCAATTAGACTGCATGACCTTCCACGGAAACAGTGATTGAATATGTGACCTGTTTACAGTTTCCCAAAATTGTGGGACATTAACGACTCAAAGGGGGTCTCCATAAAAATAAATAGAAATGTGAGATAACAAGTCTTTTTGATGAAGTCTGTTTTATTGATTAAAAGGTTAAAGCAATATAAAATAAAGATTATTATCACTAGATCATTTATTTGTGCTATTTATATCAACAATCAATCTCAAATTGTACCAATCATCTCCACAGGTATGCAGTAGAGAGTAGAAAATAAATCACAATACAAATTAATTAGCTTCCATTGTAGGCATCTTAAAGTTATCACAAATAAGATTTTAATAAACGAGCAACGGTTCCACATGGCTGGATAAACATTCGAATAATTTTTGTTTGAAAATGTCTTAATTTGCTACTGGTTCTGTTCCTGCCTTCACTGATTGTGAATAGTATCATCTACTCTGACCGTCAGAATAGCTGCCTTCAATAGAATACAATTACACCTCTATCGGTGTCCCATGGACAGCCTCAGCTCTTAGGATACATTAATCAATGCAAAGTAGTAATCTGCTCTCAATGTTGAGAATAAAATTGAATTATAGATCTGGAGCATTCTTAACTGGACATAGCCCGGACTACTTGCGCTTTTCCATTGCAGAATTATATGTGGCTCAAACATCTGCTGCACTGCCGCACTCTTACTCATTTGCACCAAAACCATTGTGAACAAATCGAAGTACTAATTTAACTTCTCGCACGCGACTAAATTTACACTGTGCCGACTTGCGCTATCACGCTGTGTATTGATAAAGGACTTTTTCTTGCAACATTTACTTTATTTTATCAATTTATGTTACAGAAAAAGGGACACCATGGAACATCAGGGGTATATGGGCAAGCAAAGGACGTTTAAATCATGTTGAATTCAATAAAGCGGGTAAAATGCGTTTCGGAGTCTGTTTCCTATCAAACAAGTTAACAGAAATTCGCATGCAAAATGTTCCAAATGCATCAATCTTAGTTGATATTAACATAATTTCGCCTCGACAAAAAATATAGTAGCTCTTACCACGTGTGTGCTGCCACACAATAGAAAAGTGTGTGTTATTCACATCTATCAGCACACTTTTTCTAGGGTGACTGCAGAGACGTCCCTTTTTAAATTCCACCACAGACATTTAAACCAAATAATTGTCAAGAAACAGAAAGCTACATCCTCAAAGGAAATGAAGGCGACTTTACACCAAGATTTATCTGAACCCTCAAAACGTCTAATGATGTTGTAAACAGGTACATGTAGCAATCAAGCCTATTGTTTGGCCAGGCAAATGAAAATGTAATTTGGTACCACATGTTTACACGTGAGAGTGTTGGAGCTGCTTGATCAGTAATTTGCTACTGTTATGCTCCAGGAAACAACTTTTCAAGCTTCATATCCTTAACAGAGAATACCTATTCTACATAGAACACGCTCTGCATTAGTTTACCCTGTTACATTTTAAACGCAGCGTTACAGAAAACAGACACCACTGTGCAAGATTTAGGAACTGCGTAACTTTTGCAGGGATACTTGTCAATTATAGAGATGTTTGGTGAAGTATACAGAAAATATTCAGATGCAATATTTTTTAAATGTCTTTTCTTCATTTTTGTAATATTAGCCATGAAACAACATAGTGATGGTTATTGCTTCCTCAGAATCTCATGCTGTAAAATTCATCCTTCTTCAGTGCAGTGCTTTTTATGGAACAAAATTCTATGCCTCCAACAAATACAGGGCAAGAATTGCTTCTGTGGGTTCAGCCTATGACCATAAATCTTACGCAGAATAGTCTCATGAATCTTACATTGACTACCTTTCCTAATTTGATAAATCAAGAAGATAATTCTACACTTAACGCCGTGTAAGTGTAAATCGGCATTTGATTTCTCAGAAGGTGGATTCAAAGTTAAAATCAAAAACTGATTTTCATTGTGCAGTTTACACAAATCTGTAAAGTTCTCGGTGATGGACGAAATCATCTTTTCCAACATGGACCAGTTTCAATGTTTATGAAACTACGACTTAAAAAAACTTGGAGCATAGTTACTTGCGATGTTCATGTTTGTCCTTTTAGCCTGACATAGGAATATTAGGGTGCATATATAAGGGAGTTTAATATTGTGACAGCAGCTGATTTTACCGGCAAGTCAGTAATCTACTTAAAGTCAATAGCTCTTGGGCTCTCAATATGTCTAAGGTGACCTTTCAGTCAATCTGCCATGTACCTAAGCCTCCATAATGGCTGAAATGTGAGCACAGGTGATTATAACACTCCCCAATATACAGGACCATATGTGGAAATGAGCAAGTACTCACTTCGTAAATGACACACACTATCTAGTGGATAGGATCGATCACTTATGGGTATATGAAATGTGCTTTTGATAAAGTATATGTGTGGAAACTTTGGAAATTACTATCAATGGGTTACTTTTTCGCAAACTCAATTCCCTGAAATCAAGGCCAGAATTTTTACGTGCAAAAAAACCCCCCATGAAACAGTTACTTTCGAGAAAAGTCGCGATATGAATTTGCATTTGATGGAGCCCAATTTTTGGTAGGACATAGCACCGCGATTTTTGGTAGTACATAGCACCGCGATTTTTATGGCTAAAGGACGCCCCTCAGAAACACGGCTAGATTTAAGATACCAGTTAGACAATCACAAACAAAATACAAATGAAATGAAGTTGAAGCGGACGACCAATTTAGGATTCATGTTAATCGCTCTTTTCGATTCATCAGTCTCTTTTTTAGAATGTCCCTGGATTTGGATTTGAGGAATCCGTAACAATGGATGTCCAATATATGACTGATTTCCGAGTTCTGAATAGTGTCTTATCTCCTATGTATCCAGAAGGTAAAAGCTAATGCGAAATATCAATACCATGTGAATGAAAATTTTACTGCTTTTGTACGATACAATAATCGTGTTGTTCTGCGTCACACACGTTTCTGATTCAACATAAGATCTCCTGATGATTTAATACTTTGTTAAATAAAGTAGGGGTATGAAAGGTTTATCCATCATGGTGCTGTTGGTAGTCACATTTTTCAACACATTTGTAGAGATTTAACTCGGTCATTTGTTCAATGACATCAAAATCTGTTAAAGATTCAAACATGGTACACATAGGACCTATGATCATACTATTTTTACGTACTCGGCCATATTGCAATAACATTTCCTGTGAAATTATTCGACATTTGGACTGAGATGCATGAACGCTGCAAAGGTATCTGTTTCATTTTCCTACGCAGAACTTACTGTGATGATGTCCAATTGTGTAGGGTCATCAATCAATCTACTGTTACACAACTGTTCTACTTATTGATAAGCTGTACAAAGAGTAGTGACTATCATTTGTGATAGGATCTAACAAACAGAACCAAAAATCTATTTAATTACATTATTCCGTACCAGAAATTATATGTGTCTTTGTGATGTACACATTAAGAAGAAACCCATAAGCTTCTTCTCTTAGTGGGTAAATATTTAGGTACTCTAGCATTCCTTCTGTATAAACTAAGGGTTGGATGTCAGTGGCGGATCCAGGATTTCTTGTAGGGGGGGAGGGGCGCCAACCTTGGGGCGCCCCAATTTTTACCCAATTTTTGCGCAAAAATCCCCAAAAACTGCATGAAAATGAA
>JBCAUI010122095.1:0-18508 GCA_038406195.1 Haplosyllis anthogorgicola
AATCAGTCAACCGGAGCCACCCTGGCAAGGATACAAGCTACCTTGTCGATTTAAGGGCTTTCAGACTGAAAATAGAATGATCCGGGACTAATTCAATTCCCTCATGTTATTCCAATACAATTTGTGAACATGACCCGTTACTATCTATTTGAAGTAAAAAGCCACTTCACGACATTTGCATTGTACAGCTCAACAGCCAAGTCAAAAATACGGATCATGGTATTTAATGGTTATGCCTGATATTTTGTCGGAGGTTTTAACTAATAAAGTATTTATCACAAAAACCTAATTTCTAACCTTCCTGTTGTGACATTCTCTGTCATAATAGAACGTGTAAGAGATATGAATTTTTTTCAATGTTGTGTCTGTACAGATAGACCTAATTTCTTGCTTTTGTTAATTTTTGACATTTTTTTGAAAACAGATTTGATACTGTTTTATGCAAAAACGTTATTTCAATCTTGATGTTGCACATTGGTTCCTGTCATAAAAGTAACTTTGAAGAAAGCAAGAATGCAGGCGAGAGAACCACCCTGGCTTTAAAATCCATAGGGAGGGTTACACGAAGTCCAAAACAGGGGTAATTAGTGACCCCACAAATGGACCTTGGTCCAATAAAAAGATTTAAAATTGAAATTGAAACAGGACTTCTTAATTAATATTTGATCTCTGTAATACATGTGCCTTCAGTGGCGTATCCAGGATTTGGTCAAGGGAGGGGGGCAACTTGTCAAGTCTTATAAGGAAATACTTAAACCGATAGTAACATAAACCAAACGGTACAGTGTAATTTTAACAAAGAGTTTCACACGCAGCTCACTTTTTTGTAAGAGACTCAAGTTTTACTGAACATTTTGCACATAAAGCAAATTCTACTGCAAACAAAACCTACTTTTTTGTTCAAGGAAGCCCGATAATGATACAGTTAAAGTAAACATTACCTGAGTCACTGTAGTAATTGCAGATACTTCTAAGGTAGTATTCTCACATTCATGTTTCTGTTATGAATCCCAATAGAATAATCCAAATCAAAATTATTGCTGTATTGTTGAATTGAATGGAAATGATGTTTAATTAATATACTTGGATGTTTTTACGCTGGTGATTCCTTGTATCAGTGACTACAGTAATGTATTTACATTTGATAGAGTAAATATCATTACTGCGATTCGAATATGTTATGCAAATACAGTGAAATGGTGCTCCTATGAACTTGTGAACAATTCAACTTGCAGTCCTTCAAATTATGTACTTATTTGATGTACTTTCTTCCAAGGTAGAAATTTCCAGGATTGACAAACTTGCAGTACTCAAGGCAGAATATCCAACTTGTAAACAATGTCTTGACTTAGTCTTTGAAAATGTAGGGAAGCTTGTGGCACAAAATAACTCGCTTTTATTTCCAGGAAGTTAGTTATGAATAGGGTTGTGTTTTCCACTCTCTCTTCCTCAGTCACTGAGTGCACATGCATGAGGGTTGCATGTAATTTTAGCACATGCATGCACAACACTAAACAGAGGGGTTTGCGGTGAGAGCGGTATACAATACATCTATGTGTATGAATGCATGCTGGGCTGCTGAGGCAAACAGGTTAACCCTCATGGGTTGAACTCTCACTTGCCTGCATGTATCTAACATACAGAACAGTAGTGGTTCTAGAAATTGATTCGGGTGGGTGGGGGGGGGGGCAAAATGGTGACCAAATATTGTTTAACAGGGGATAGGATGGCACCTTCATGCCCCTAAACCCTCCCCCAACCAGATCAGCTGGATGGATTTCACTAGCGGATCTAGAAATTTTTTCGGGGGGGGGGACAAAATGGCGGTCAAACATGTTTTGACAGTCCAAATGGTGCTCAAAATGGTGGCCGAACATGGTTTAACAGGGGCTGGGGGAGGGGGGGCACATGCCCCTAAAGCACCCCCTTTTAGTTCCGCTACTGGATTTTAACATCTTGATTAGGGGACCACCCATTTGGAATGAGTAATGCTTGATATTTTGTCTTGAATTGATTCAACTGAAAAAGTAATTCTGACACAATCTTTTCTTCGATTTTCTGCATTTTTAGTGAAAAATGTAAATTTTTGGGGGAAAATTTCTATTTTCGTCACCTTCAACGAGAAATCCTGGATCTAGCACTTTTCTGATCCAACAGGGTTGCATTCAAATACCATCAAACGGTTGAAATTGATTAACATATCAGAGATAGGGAAGGACAAAAAGGGATAAATTAAGAAAAGTGGAAAGCATAACGCATGATGTGTAAACTGATCAGCATTCACAGGGTAAATAACCTGACAGAGTCGTAGATGTCGCCACGTCCCAATGGTGAGTAAGATCAGCTGATCGCAATCCCTGAGTTGTGAGTTATCCTCATTTTGCAAATAAATAATAGACTATTTCTCCCGTTTTGGTGCGAGAAACACAAGGCAATGAAGGATCTATTCTCCATTTAATGTTCAATGATGAATCTAGAATAGCAACCCTAAAACCTGTGTGTCTTTAAATGAACAGCTGTTTGTTTTGTTAAGGTTTAACGCAGATGGGTAGGCCTAGCCTTGTGCATTTATTTGATTCACTGTTATATAACATAAGATTTAAATCGTGAATACTTTTATATGCCAGGAATATAAAAGTGCAATTTAATTGCAAATGATCTCAGTCGCATGCGATTGTGTTTTTCTTATTAGTAATAACATATTGTAAAATACTTGGATAGGTTAATTCTGTCAGGATCTAACATTCTCATCTCTCTCCTGTAGGTGGTCAAATTTTATTGTAAATTTCTGATTGAAATCGGATGCCATCATTGACTGAAAACGAATATATCGCATGCGATTTCAATCAGAAATTCATTTACAGAATACAGTGTATCACGGTTACCTGGAACACAGATAGCTAGAACTTACGCATAAGTGGAACTTTTTTCAATATCCCTTGAAGCAAAAATGTTGATATTTCAAATTGTTTACCTGGAACTTCGCATAAGTGGAACTTTTTCCAATATCCCTTGAAGTTCCAGGCACTGTATAACCACTCATAGCAGAGAGATGGCAGAGAGATGGCATGTAGCTACCGAAGTAACCCTTCTATGTGCATCACAAGATAATATTACTCAAATAAGTAAAACACAATCACATGCGATTGAGATCGTTTGCGATAAGATCCCCTCGTGTGTCTCCGGTCTAAGTCCCTGCTGGAAGGACGTATTTTGAGAAGTATGAATAAGGCCGGAGATACACGAGGCGATCTAATCGCAAACGATCTCGATCGCATGTGATCGTGTTTTACTTACATCAGCAATATCATTCTGTGATAAATATAGAAGGGCTACTTTGGCCGCTACATGCCAGAATTTAATATTTTTCAACCCTCTGTTATGAGTGGTAAAATTCTGTAAATGAATTCGTGATTGAAATCGCATGCGATCGTTGATTGCAAACGATCAGATCGCATCCTGTATCTCCGGCCTAAAGGTAACAATCATCGAACCACTGAAATTTATGGAACAATTGCGCAAAAACCAGACCAATAAATTACGATCACAAACACAGTACTGTGAACTGTATGGCACATGTCAATTGTATGTATCTATGGGATAGAAAAAAACACAATCAAATAACAACACAGCACCATACAAGCACTAATTCTAAAGACAATAAATCTCCAAAATGCCCAATAAATAACGAACCGAGTTGAACTTTTCCTCTGAAAGCTTCTGCAATTATCATTTTAACACAGACAAATTAACATTGTTATTGTAGAAGCACAGCAATACATCACTCCAGTTATATTTTTTAATATTGCAACCCCATAAAGGGACCCCCGGACAAAGCACTTTAGACAATGGGCTTCATAGCCATAAATATGACAACAAATTCAATGCTATGTAATCTTTAGTTCTGTGCTGATGGCCCATCAAATCAACACTGGGCTGTAAACTGGCCATAAATTTTGCCAGGTCCCCTAAATGTCCCTACACATTATAGATAAAAGGCCTGACAATAAGCACTCTAGTTGTATTACAAGTTTATAACTCAATTATCCAAACCTGTGCAAAATTTATACATCAAGGGAGGCTTATAAATTGTCTAGTGACTTCAAAAAGCTTTGTTACTCTTTTGCCTTCATATTATCTGTTTTCCTCTTGATCATTCCAGTAATCTGTTGTTACATTATGAATAATTGAACAAAATTTAAGATTCATTATTCTTACCAAAGGCAGCAGTGACATTTTCCTCAAGTGCGATTAATATAAAGTGGCATAACATCATCCTTGGTGTCTCATAGATATTACAATCCTCAAAGACATACCAGGGGTGCAGCTTTCTCTTTCGTTAAATCACACACTGATAAAAAAAAAACCGTGTTAATATTGACTGTTAACATTTGTCATTTGAATTTTAATCTTTAATTCAATTAAATAAAGTTTCAGTAAATGCAGTCAATACACAGTACATTTTCCTTTCATTTTGTCTGATATCAGGCTGCAGGCAAAGTTATGATGAATACACTCACTTTCAAAATTCACACAAAACATGCTACAATATACATTTGAAAGGAGAGAACAGAATAGAACATTTTTATTATCTTACACAAAGGGATAGGAGGATAATACATTGTTCAGCTTACACTAATTATTATTCTAGCATTTCAATCTTAATGGCTCTTGAATCTTTCATCAAAGCCTCTTAAATCCCTGTAATGTGGTTTTTACTCTAGTCTCAATGACACGGACACTTTGTTCTATGTCACGTGTCATCCTTATTGGGTTCTGTAGTGGGCTTAAAAGTGATAAACTCAAGCTATAAGAAAACTTCTAAAGTGACAAATTAATCATTAAAGGTACATGCCAAGGATGGTTTGAGCCTTGGCCATTGTGGCCTGGAGATAATATCAAAATTGTTGTGCTTGGAAAGCGCAGGTGCATATGGTAATGAATTGGGAAAATTGTCTCTTAAAACATGTGTACAGGGGGCCTCATTTTCCTGGGTCACAGAGCAGAAATAGATTGATAAAGCTTAAAATAATGACCATGACATGTCCTTTTGCCTTTATGTCAGAAGCTTTGTACAACATATGTGAAGCAATGCGCATTTGTGTGTTAACACCTTTTTATCCCATCGGTCCTGTTGCATTTATGAACAACTGGTCCACTAACTTTATTGTGTCTTTTACACCTGCCCAGAAATATGGATGTTTAATATAAAATAATGAGCATTTCCTGGTATGGAGTATAATCAACATGTGCAATTACGGAGACTACCTCCATTGTGAATCAGAAAGGAAACAGCCTGTTGCACAGTGAATTCGTGCAAATTCTACCGAAGTTAAACAGTACATGTCAAATGTTTGGCATCAGATAAAAAGGTCATATTTAATTTTCTACTTACCTGTATGTGTGTAATCTTGCTGTGGACTACAACAATCACTATCTTGTAGTAAACGTAATCCAAAAGCTAGCAGATACATACGTAAAGCACAACATCCAATTTGAGTTAAAATTTAATCCATTCCAGGTATGTACAACACAAAATTAAGGTAACTCCAGTCTCTTCCAGTTATGTTATGGATTGCTATACTCCTTGTACAATAAATGCAGTTTACAATGTATTATTAAGGTACGATAGATCAGTAACTCTTACATACGCAAAGCACAAAATCCAATTTGAGTTAAATTTTAATCCAATCCATGAAAAACAACATAAATTCTTCTGTCTTCCAGTTATGATTGTATACTCCTTGTACAGTATAATGTAATAACGTATGTATTGTCAAGGTAGATCAGTTACTATCTGAAAAGAAAGGTGTTGAAAACGTACCTTATTTGGCAGCTTTCAGAGTGATAAGTAATCCAATTATAGCTGTCTATGAAGCTAATAAAGGTAGCACAACGGTCTTATAAATTATGCACAGTCTTCCCTGTATCAACCTTATACATAAAAACAGAGCACATAGAAGCTTCACAAGGCAATAAATAAATATAATCCAATAGATATAAGTAGGTAGAGGCTAAAGGCGTCTATAAATGGCTAAATATCAACACTGGTTAAAAGCCTACATGTTCCAGTGATGTGGCCTCTTGATCAGCTGTGAGCCCAACTAAAGGCTTATGCATAGGTAGCACTGGGTATATCGACACACAGTTGGGCAACTTGCCACGGGAACACGTTACGTGCGGTGGGATGCACTTTGCACTAAATGGCTACGGGCTCTTGCCTCTTGGCCAACAATTCCCTTTTCTTGGAGGGAATACGGTATCTCCTTTTCTGGTTAAATGAAACTAAATTCTTCCATTTTCATGTATGTTTCCTTCAACGTTTTTGGTACATATTGCTGTCCAAATTCACTGTCTAATTGTGTCATTTTGGGCAAGGGAAATTATACTGAACGCTTTGTCATGATGAAGAAATGAATAGTTGGAAAATACAAACAAGGTTGTGCTCCTTACTGACATGGAATCATACCTGGCACCTTTGGTTCTTTCATGCGGCACTCTTCTCTCCTCCTCACTGAGTCCTCAACCCGTCCCCTCCCCCCCCCCCGACACACATAAAACACATTGTGTTGCAGGTGAGATAAAACAGTCATTGTTGCACGCACGCTTGACTACACTTCCGACAACCTGTCGCAAGGGTCAAATAGAACTTTTCTTCCATTGACAAGGATGCTTTCATGGTGAACACTAAGACTCTGCTCGCACTACCATCACCAACCAAACTCTTTGAAAATTACGCATCTAAAAAAATCAAATTTGAGAAAACAGGCCAATAAACAAACAAACAAAATTCCAATCTTTGTAAGACGTATTTCTGCTAGAACTCTTTGCCTGTGTAAAGGGTTTTTATTCTTAATTGTTGCAGCTCTCCTGCAGGTTAGGTAGATTAGGTAGATTGGGTAGATTAGGCAGGAATATTAACACTATTTTAGTAATAGTGAAAGGGCTAAATACAGTAATAAATCCAACCTAAATATGGTAATTTCTAAGTTAACCAAAATCAGTTAGTTTTGCCAATAACAGTACCAATTCTCATACTTAATTCAGCTAATCTGACGAGTTGCGATGGTAAGGCCGTAGATACACGACACGATCTAATCGCAAACGATCTCAATCGCATGCGACTGTATCTTACTTATTTGAATAATATCATGTTATGATACCTATTAAAAGGTACACTGTTAATAACAAGCCATCCGTTAGTATTTTCCATTTCTGTGCCATAAATAGGAATATATTACGGATGAATTTCTTATTGAAATCGCATGCGATAATTGCAAGCTGTAAGATCGTATCGTGTATCTCTGGCCTAAAACGAATAAGAAAACCTTAGCATATTCGGATGTCTTTTTTGCATGCGGTTAAATGACTCTGGGTGCAATGTTCTGTTAACGTGTTACTCTACTTGGTCCATTATCTCGCGACACAATCATAAAATCACTGAACCGTGGCGCAATGAAGGAAAGCCACGGGGTAAAGAAGAAATAGGCACAATACATGGAAACTTTTTGAAGATGTTTTGCCTAAAATTAATATTAAAACGCAAACCAACAAAATTTCAATGGACAAACAGACAAGACTGATAAAATTTAGCTGCAAAAAAACCCCAGACAGACAAATTTGGAAATGGTTCTCACCGAACAGTGGCGCTGAGGATCTATTTTTCGCTCAATTGAACAACTTCAAAAGATTTTTAAATTTTGTGTTGGATATGCGCTCCTTATGTAAATATTGGGACTGGGGCGAACACTCGAAAAACAAGGTCAAAAGGCAAAACTAGTTGAACCCGAGTTCAGTCATTCAGAGCTAAAAGGACCAAAACCAAACATGGTCTTCAAATTAAAAAGATGCAAATGAGTCAGAATGCTCAAGTGCGCTATATTCACTACTCGAGCGGAAGATATGCAGAACAACTGTTGTTTATTCTGGACAGAAACTGTACATTTGTTAAAGGTTTTTTTTTATTTTGAAAATGTATTTCAGGCTTTTAGTTTAGTTTGATGCTGTTTGCTGCTGCCAACTTGTTGGATATGGCAGTGCAACAAGGCATCATCGCAACAACAGTCGCAACAACAGTAAAATGCAAACGACACACGTATATTGCGGTAATAACGCCCGTTACGTGCCTTCTGTTAGTTCTATTCTATGTTGTCAGATAACCTTGTAATATCTAATGTTTGCCATGTGCAAGTTACCATAATAAAAAGCTCGGTAAACGCTTTTTGTAAATGGGTCTAAAACCGAGTACAGGTCATCCCGCGTAGCTCGAACACTGTTAACTCGAACTTCGTGTTAGCTTGAACCTTTTAAAATATCCCTTCAATAGGTTATCTATTGTTTAATTAACGTTTACCTCGAATTTTCGCTTAGCTCGAACGTTTGGAGCTTCCCTTGAGGGTTCAAGCTAAGCGTTATGACCTGTACGAATATAAATGAGGGCATGAACGTTATCGGCGTTGTACGGTTTGTATTCCTTGTATTTCCATAAGGAGACTGATGTTCTTTTGAAATTGTAATTTGGACGAACAAATGAGATAAATAAAGCAAGTAAAACTTTGAAAAGGCATTTGGTAACTACGTTCATTTTATGCTGGTCAGTACTGGTAACAAAACCTGGACCTTTCTGGTGACCTTTTGGCTATAGTTTTTCTTGGTAGATCTCCAAGTTAAACATTTTCCGCCAACTTTAACCTCTTAAGGCAGCAATGCCATGCGTAATGGTAAAACTTCACACATTGTTTGCGTTAACAAATAACATTATACACCAGAAAATAATGCAGCAAACATTCTGAATTACACAGTGAAAAGTAGAGCTTGTGCCGAATATATATTGTCACAACTGGTTGTCGGTTTTCTAACTCGAATAATAACTGGATATATTTAGTATTATTTGGTTTGTTAGGATCTCCTGAAATTGACATCATGGTTATACAAAGAACTTAATGGTTCTCATTGCAACTTGAGTTAGATTTAATCGAAATTTTTCTGTGACAACAACACACATTATATTGTGTAAACTTAACTTTTAACCTTTAAAAGTTTAAAGATCTTTCAAACACTTGGTATTTTGTATTTGATAGTATCATGAAAACCAAATTCAAAAATTTGATTTTTTCATTCTCATAACCGGTTATGACAAAACCAAACGAATAAAACCAAATACGGATACCGAATCAAAGCTCTAGTGAAAAGCCCTTGTTAGATCCACTGTGCAATTTACTGGTTTGCGAACCAAATAAACTCATTGCATTCATGGAAACTACAAAGCGATGGTGACAGTCGGTCTGAAGTAGTTTCACTTAATTTGATTTAAAATTTTCCATTCAGGTGATTTCATATTATACGATAACGGAAGTATGCTATTTTTTTACAGCTTAATGCATAGTTGTATTCATTTACTATTGTTAGCAGTTGTATTACTTTTAAATCACTTGCTGTTTGGATGTTTTCAAAGACGCCTCACTTTTTAGAAAAGATAATTTGTTTCTTCCTTAAAATACCACAAAATAACAGATATTCCAAGAAAGCAAGAATGTTTGTGCACATATTGTATGTTTAAAGATGAAATTTGAAATTTGCTTGTACTCTAGATTTCGCATACAATGCAGAGTATGCATTTAATATCTATTGGGTTGAAAACTAATAAATAAACCCTAATATATTATCAGCTGCAAACTTATTTTCAAACATATTCGATCAAATTACATAAAAATCCCATTAAAATAAACCTCGCTTTTTTACTGTAAGTAAACACAATTGCTAAAAAGAAGGAAACATGTCAATTGGGTATTAAATCTAATACCTTTTGGATTTAAATTGCACCAATTATCAGACGAAATTAGCTTCATCTCAGCAATTTAAACACACTATTTGAAGTAGATTATTGTAAGTGCGCTAATTTTGGCCCAACATGGGAGAAACGCAGTTGTCACATTTGTCCCCGTCCCCCCCCCCCCACACACACGATGTTAATTGTCAGAGAAACTTCGAATCAAAAAGAAAAGAAGAGAAGAGAAAAGAAGAGAAAAGCACAGAAAAGAAGAGAAAAGAAAAGATGATAGATAGATAGATAGATAGATTGGAAGAAGACAGACAGACAGATAGATAGATGGATAGATTGGAAGAAAGAAATAAAGAAAGAAAGAAGGAAAAAATAAAGAACAAATTAAAAGTGGTTTATTTGACATAAATTACTTCACAATTACTTTAATCCCGGCAGAGAACTCCATCCAGCCTCGGATGAATTCAGGAAGATCTCACGTGGGGGCGCTAATCTCAAGAAATCAGTGGGACCTGGAAACAATAGAAACTGGCATTGTGCTTGTGTTCTTGACAAAAACACAGTTTATCAAAGTTAGCACAAAATAGAATAAAAACAAGTGTATTCAGTTTTCAGTTTGCATGCTACCGATGGCATATCAGGGTGTAAAATAGGGATCAGTTCTGCAAGATAAAGAGCATGCAGAGTAATTTGACTGCTGCACAAGGAGAAATTTACATCGAAACTGTGATCATTTTCTCTCTCCACGGGGGCCATTTAAATACAGCAAGTATTACTTACCTCAAGTATTTAGGTACATTTTATTGTCTACAAGGATCCTCAGTAAGATTTAAACGTAAAATATTACGTCAAATTTACATACGCAATTCACCAAGGTAAAGCCTTTTCAATTGAAATCAATTACACTGCACAGTCACAAATGGAGACCGTCTACACACTTCTATTGTCCAAGGTCATTCAATTTTCCATATTTGTGTTTCTCTTTTGAAGTCGCAGAGCCAATATTTATTTATTAGGAGGGGTTTTTTTTAGCTTTTAATTTCTTTTGAACTGTGCACAAATATTCCCGACCTTTTGTGAGGAAGAACTTACATTTGTAAATAACCATTGATTCTACTGCGACAATGGGCCTATCCTGGAATTTGTTTGGAGACCGTTTAAAGTCTCCAAGATGAAAACAGAATAAAATAAATACATTTCAAAGCAACAAAGAATAAAGTTTGATGTCAAGTATTTCTGGTTTGTCAGTCAAGTTTGACTGTGAATAATGACTTCATTTTGTCATATTTAAATTGTGCTGTGTCCCATTTTTTTTATCAGTAATGAAAAGTGACAAAACAATCATATCACTGAAAATATCATTACAACTTGCAAGGTGTCATTACTTTGTGTAAAATGATGACACAAAACAATAACAATTCAGTAGGGAACAAAGTGTAGCGTGTATTTGTTGCCAGTCCGGTGCTGCCACCATTGTCGGGCGCCAGAAAACTGTTATACTTAACCATTGCAGTTCAGCACACCATCACATCATTTCAGACATAAAATCACTCTTTTACGTCAAACTTTGTACCCTACTGTTCCAAACCATGCACAATTATTGGCATTTCAGAAACCATTAAATTTTAAGGAAGTTCTACAACAAACTCCCTGCATTGAATTTATCAATACAATTGACCCAATTAACACAGCAATAATTTCCAATTCCATAAAGGCTGTTCCAATAAAAGTGAGTAAACTACAAAACAAAGCATGCTTGTAATTTAATCTACTTATGTCCAGTCATCCAACATGACAATTATGGCAAGTGTCAATAATTCATATCTTAAAATGGAAGTGCAAATATTCCATAATTGGACATTTTCAAGATGAATTATTTCATAAATTTTGAAATGACTTCTACTGCACTGTAGTGGAAAATTGTTCCAATTTATAAAAATATTGGCAGGTTATTGGTAAATCTGCAGGAATTCAAAATAACATGGAACTGAACAAATACTGTTCTGCATGCAATTTTGTTCGCAAAAACAGTGCGCTGCATTTACTCGAATTGACATTTATGCAAAAACTGACATGTATCAAGGTGATACCGAAGAAAACTTACCATAGATAAGTCTGAAACAAGAAAACACTTAAGTAATTTTTTCTCAAAAGTGGGAACGTAGGGGGGGGGGGGAGGCCTCAATTATAGAGGGAGCCCAGTTCGGGTAAATACGGAAAATAATAACAATAAAAAACAAGTCCATGTTAGAGGTGCAGTTTTTCTGCAATAAAATAAGTTAATTACGCAAAACTGGAGTAGAAACTGGCTGCAATCTCTCTTCATAATTTAACAATATGGGGCTGTCAGATAAAAGGAAGAGACATTACAGATGCATTGTTATTCAAGACATTAAGTTCCATTCAAGATGACACTCCCATTAATTGACAATGGTCAAGCAAAATCAAACCCAATTACACTTTACTATGGAAATTCCAGAATAGCAATCAGTGAGTCATACTGATCTTTATTTAATAACACTTGGCTTCAACATCAAGTGACAATAGAGCAATCTTAATGGTCAAAATGTTGACCATCTAATTAATGAATTAGACCTTTGTCATTGTTAGCAATTACGCTGGATTCTGTGCACTTAATGAACAATGAAGATTCTGCTGAGTTAAACTAGAGGCAGTTAACAGTTTAGTCATCCTGAAATATGAAGCCAACTTCCCACTTTGCAGATAGGCGTTAAAACGAAATGACAACACATCAGATAAAATTTTTAAAACAGGAAAAAAATAATATAATAAAATTTAAAAAAAGGTAAAACAAACCTTTTTTTGCTGCGACAGATCATGAAATTACTGTCAAAAGTTGAGCGCCCCGTGACAATTGAATTTCATGCTGAGCTAATGCTGAGCTAATGGTTACGGGGCGCTCAACTTTTGATAGTAATTTCATGATCTGCTTTGACCACGGCTGACCCAATTACTAAAATTTCAAGTTGTTCATTTTGCCAGAACACAAGCACAGCATGGTTTTCTATTGTTTCTGAGTCCCGCTGATTACCAGACATAATTGAGCAGGTTTATTTACACTATTATTAGTAAAAAAATTAACGTTATGCCTATTGCGTACAGATATAATAAATAACTATGATAGACATTAGGCGAACAGGATAGATGTGCTGTAAGAAATTCAAGGCCAATGTTTTCTGCAATAGACTATTTTAGACGGAAACAAGTAGGTAATGTTTTCTTTGGATTCTTGGAAAGGACATGGGCTCTGATGAAAATAATTGTACACAAAAACAAAACAGATACCTGGATCTTAGAATTTCCTTTGTGTGGAATTTTCACTTGTGCCTCAAACTCTGGTCTCTTAAGTGCTGCCCTCTGCAGTTTGTTGGTCAGAGACAGCAAAAATCTGCCGCAATCTTCAAATTCGTAAATTTAACATAGTGGTAGTTTTCCCGTTTCTTATGCTCATTTATCTTACTTACGTTTATTTTCTTAATTTCACACATGAAATGAATATTTAGACCAGTGTAGAGTGTTGTAATAACTTCCATTTTCATAATTCGGAACTATTCCGTATTCCATTATTTGAGTAATAGAATTAGATGCATGCTCCCTGTAGCAGCAGCTATGTCAAACTTATGGATATTCATGATAGCGGTTAGAGTTGTGAAGCTGCCACTTTCCCATCTGCCCTCAGTGAGTAACAGGCAGCTGAAATGAACACATCATATCTGTAGCATTCTGTAGCATTGTGTAAATAAATTAGTTGTGTGCAACTGGATTCTTTGTCTCATTCCAATTGGATTAATTTCGCAGTTGGAAGCTTCCATTACACTGGAAAACTTCGTCAATTAATAAAATTGTTAAAGGAACCCTCAGTAGTTGTTTGCTTTGACTATATATATATATATGTATGTATGTATGTATGTATGTATGTATGTATGTATGTATGTATGTATGTATATCAAGAGAGTAGACAATTTTCGCTCAATACTCTTTAATTTAGGATTAAAACATATCACGCTGTTAAAATCATGCTGTTAATGATTTTCTTTTATATTTTGCTTTTCTAATAAGGCAAAGGATTGAGGCAAATTTGCCTAATTAGGCAAATAAAATGAATGAGAGAAATCTAAGTTGTTCGCACTAAAACAAAGCGTCAAGTTTTATTATTTACAAATTCCATATATCTCCTGAAATGGTTGTTCGCGAAAGTTGTTGAAAGGTCATATGTGGGAAGAAGGAAAACCTCTTTTGACATGGTTTTCCCCAAAGGTTTGATGACTAGACTACATTTTGTCCCTGTGTTGATAACTGTCATTACAGGACCAAAGTTAAAGCAGTCGGATTATGAAAAGAACAATAAAATAGCAAATTAGTTAAAGAATCCACCTGCTTAAGTTCAAAATATTTGTCGGTGCCGAGCGAGGGATCATTTTTTCGCAGTAAGTCGGCTAGATCACCATGTTCCATGTACTCAAATATCATGTATGGAGAATCTGCTTCTGCAATTACAAATGTATATTAGAACAAACTTTTTTCTTGTGTTCCTTTTGTGGGTTACATTTGACAAGGTACGAAAATAAACAATATTATATACAGCTGATCTGATTTTACAAAATTAGGAGTTCTTAACTACAATGACTTGCACTTCTGTGTCCACCACGTGTGTAACTTTATATTTGGAAAATTTAGGAATTTAGGAATATTTATCCTGCGTCTGTAACCCAAGATTATCTCTATTGCATAGTTATCACGTCATGCCTAACTCCTGAATACACAAGGAAATGTTTCTTTTTGTTCCACAAATTGTTTCTCACTCAATTCGAGAAATTTTGGCAATAAAGTGGACGTCGTCTTTGTCATCTCAAGAAAACTAATTAGACCTAGGCTGAGTTACCGGTAGATAGATTATGTTTTACATTGCATACTATCCAGCGTTGATTGGATAGCGAGTATTAAAATTTGGAATACGACTGCCTTGTGCAAGGCATCAGTGAAAAGCTAATATGGCAATTTCCACTAATATAAACAAATGACTAAAACATCATAAAAGTAATCCCATTACCTATTGCCACAACTCCTATTAATTTGAGAATATTCGGATGGTCAAAGGCGGAAGTGATCTCGACTTCTCGTTTAAAGTCTTCCCTGATCTCACGAGATGCTCCCTCTTTGAGAACTTTAACCGCCACGTAAAGCGGATTAGCTCTCTCAGGCCACGTAACTTCTCCTATAAATAGTAAGAGAAAATGTTTTTAAAAATTGGGATAGAAATTTTCAATTAAATACAACATTGTTTAATTCTTTAAAGTTTAGACCAAAGTATCTTTATTGTTTGAACTACCATGTAAAGCTAACTCCAGGAGAAATTCTACAAGTGCTCAATGTTGGGTAGTATTTGGTACGTTATAATAAGTAATGCTGTTTTTCCGCATGGCTTGGATGTCCAAAACTGCTGAGCATGCACTTTTTGAAATGACAGTGTTTTAGAAGTCAACCACTTAGCTAGTCCCATTTTAGTATGGGCGAAACTATAATGAACGATATATTTTTTACGCAATTACATACGTAAACTGACATGATCAAATGGTCCAAGTGTCAGGAAGGATTGGACTTCTTTGGTGTTGTTTTTGCAGTTTTTATTTTACACTGATCATTTCAAAAGGGTAAATTAACAGCACCAAACTAGGAATGATGAAGAAGAATGCTGTCTACAGAGTAGATTATACCTTGTTATCCAGTCTAGCTATCAGGACAACGAACCAGGCCTTACACTGGCCGCAGATGTGCTATTAACTTTAGATAAGACAATAAAACCATGGATTTAACGGTGGTACACCTGGGATACATTGTTAGTCAGGCATTTCCTTCTCTTTTCCTTATTCTGTACGAGTCCCAGGTGTGGCAGTAAGGTCATACACCTCTAAGATAATTGTGTTATTTGCCCAGGTATCTGGATGATTAGTGTTACAAGGACGGTGTGGGCTTCAAAACAAATTAGACCATCCAATGCCAATGCATCTCAATACAATGCCAAATGGCATCTGTGAGCAAAGTCGGTTATTGGTGGAACTATATAAACTTTCTATTTGAAAGGCTACTTTCAGGAAACAATTTGACCTTTTATAAGTCATTTTATTCACGGTCACTTGACGAAATGAGTATTTTCATTAATGTACAGAATTCTCACAATATGAGATGCACATTGGATTTTTAGCGCGATAGGGGCTGCATCCCTTCAGTGTTGCGGACATATCCATGAGCTTACAATTGGAAGTTCAGCTTGCCATCACGATATGTCACCTCGTGATAGAATGATGGCTGTACTCATAACACCTGGTTTGTGTTGCAATGATCAAAATAAAGGGACCTTTAAATAGCAGGATTTTTTGAGCTTTGTACATTTGTAAAGTTGGTACAGAGAAACTGGCCGAAATATTTATTTTTGGTACAGGCGTCCTTTTCCAGAAAGTAGTTTTTGGCATGACATTGGTGAATCCACTGATTAATGTATGAATCTTCATGTAAACTGGATTTAATTAGTATTAAAGTAGGTACCTGTGTACAAAAAAAAGCACAAGTAGACTACATTTACGTTAGAGTTAAAAGCTTTTACATGCAATTCCCGAGTGAATACTGATGCTTGTTTGTCTACTGCACCAGAATAACCAGAGTAGTTAAACAGGCCATATAACAATAGCAGTAGCAGTAGCAATAGACCGCTGGCGAGATATTATTGCTGAGACGGTTTTTTATTTTTAAAAACAAGAAATTACCTCAGAAAATTATACTAAAGCCAGTATAATTACATAGCGTCAACAGTTCCTGAAATGGATTTCATTTTGCTTCAATGGAATTTCATGCTGTGTCTTTGACTCAGACAAAAACGCCTATTGTTATTAAAATGAAGAGCCTTAACCAGGCATTTCATCATTCTGATCCTATTTTTTTTTGCAAAAATGATATCTGCTATATCCACGTGTTATCTACCATGTACTTAATTTTCATTGAACTGTAACATTAAATTCTTTTAGCTGTAATTCTAATATAATCTCAAACAAGCCGATGTATTAACAACTTTAAATGTAAATGTTTCTACACAAAATCCCTGAAACCACAGTAATCATGAGTAGACACAGTACTCCGTCACCAGAGGCTCTGTCAATGATTCACTTCTCTGCCCTTCGCAAAAGGAAAACTGATATTTGTAATAAGAGTGAACTTCTATTGACTCAGCTACCAATGAATTCCTTTCATTTTTTTGTAAGGGCAAACACAGAACAAAGTGTAAATCCAGTTGTTGTGCTTAGTTTTTTCTTTTAAACAGTTGCTCGTTTGAACACAATCACAAATGTATGTTTTATCGTTTTAATTTCTATCAATGTTCAGAGTTCAGAGTTCTTATCAACATAAATAAGAATGAAACAAAAATACAAAGGATAAACCTTTTTAGCGAGTAATGGATGAATCATTGCTTATGTACTACTGACGTATACTGCTTAAATTTTTGTTACATTTCTAAATACCTTAAACAACACTCTAACCAGATTATTTATTCAATCTAATTTAACACCACACAAACATAACTGGATTAGATCTACATTTGGTGGTTAGAAGTTTATTCCGAAAAATAATGATGGGTCTGTAACTGTTGTAATAGAATATTTCTGCTCACCTAATGTAGACTAATTCATTCTGAAACACAATTAAGAAATACTTAGCCTTTTATGCAGAATGGAGTTTATTATTTCCAAAAAATGTTATGGAGCACACTTTAATTTGGAACCAAAGAACTTCCCTGTGTGTGTGTGTGTGTGTGTGTGTGTGTGTGTGTGTGTGTGTGTGTGTGTGTGTGTGTGTGTGTGTGTGTGTGTGTGAGTGTGTGTGTGTGTGTGTGTGTGTTTTCTTTAAATTTCTCTTTTGGCGTAAGATACAGCAGGAGATTAAAAATTCTGTTGTAGCAAAATCTTGCTCATTTCTCGTGCCGCACATTTTCTTAATGCGTTAAGGCATCTTTCAGCATGTAAATTGACTCTAGAAGTTGAAGTATCCACTTCCACATAGAAAAAAAACAACCAGTCTGGAAGGATAATGAATAATGGACTCAGAATGGCAAAGATCTTCAATGTGATAATTTTAGGATTATTTTGTGGCCAGTAACTTTCCCATCCTCATTTCTCATCCGATAGATGTGCCGCAATATTTAGTGATATCTTTCACCTCGTGATGTTTATTGCAGATTCAATTATTACAAATAATACGGCATTCCACGGAGAAAATAATTACATTATAAACAAGGAATCATCATTAAATTAACTGAGCAATGAAAACTAATTAGCAGTAATTAGATCGCAATATCAGGGATCTAATTGCATTTGTGGAAGTAAATAACTAGCTTCTTTGATATGACTTATTAAGTAAATGAACGCCTTAAGGAACTAAATGTACTGGTGTATATTCCTCGTTTATTGACAAGCATCTGTAACGGGAAAGTGTCCATGGTCACTGCAAGAACCAACATACCAGTCCCTGAGATTCACATCGTTTTGGAAAGGTACGCAACAAAAGAGGGAACAAAAGAATTCCATGCTTTGCTTTTGATTCGCAATTGTTTCTAAACCTACAGGAATTTCACCCTCTGATGTTTTCATATATATATATATATATATATATATATTCTAGCATTTTTAGTAGCATTGGGCCTAGGTTTTCATTGCTTTA
>JBCAUI010122206.1:0-52286 GCA_038406195.1 Haplosyllis anthogorgicola
GGGCGGAAAAAGTTTGGAGCCACCCGGGGCTCCAAACTTTTTCAGCACAAACAAGGTATTGTAGATGAATTCGTTTTCTATAAAAAGTTTGTTCATTGCCGGGAAAAAGGTATTGAAACCTTTTTTTGAATAGTCCAACGTGAAAATCCTAAACTGACATTAATTTTCAGAGATAGATAAAACAAAAGTACAAATCAAGAAATTCTTTAAATTTCGGAACGTAGAGAACAAAAGAGAAAACACGACAGTTCCATGCTGTGCTTTTGATGTGCTATTGTTCCAAAACTGAATAGAATCTCATGATTTGTTTAAGAAATGTGGATCAACACAGTTTATTTTGAAATGTTCTCCTTCGTTAAATATATTTTCCACAAAATATAGCTTGATATATGAATACATGAAAGTCACGCAATCAGTGATTCAGTAGTCTTAATTGATGTTTGTCCAGTGCATAATTCGCGAGTGATTTTACAATATTTAGATCTACATTGTACAGACCATCAAGGATACAACATGACATTCAATGGATGATGAAAATACGGGTAATATACAGACACATCATCGCCGTAACCATATTTACACAACCTGAAATTTCCTACGTTTTGCCCAGTGATAGGTAGGATTAAAATATTACATTAGACATTAGTTCTCTATAATACAGATTGGTGTCAGGTTGTTTTTAGAAAATACCAAGACAGGTATACAAATAAATTGAGAGCATTTGAACAAAATTTGATTTTATTAGACGCCAAGTAATCAAATTGCATAACCTATTTAAAGAAGCAAGAATCAGCCAAAGATCTGAGAAAGACCCCCGGTGTAACGTGCTCATCAATCCTGCCTTCACAACCAACCCCCCAGGAGGGGATTTTCAGTGTAAATGCAATACAAGATGTCAGTTGGGAGGCTGTACTGTAATGCTGAATGAAACCACTTACCGTTTAGATCAGCAGCTTCATTGAGCAGCTCCACGAACTCTGTGTACATGGTCGGCATCTCGCGAGAACTCTCGTTCCTCCAGCCCTGCCACGCCCACAACAACTCATCCCAGTCACGTGACGTCGCCATGATCTCCGTCAGATCTAAAATAAATATGCGAAATAAAAATATATGCAAATTAAAATACAAGATGCAGTGACATCACAAACTTTTCCTTTACCTTTTCACTTAGGTTTCACTCTGTCTAGCCGATTGGTCAGTTTGCAAGGTTCATTTTGTCATGGGTAATTTTATTTCAGTGTACAGAAATCGTATCATCTTTGGAAACGAAGAGAACAAAGGAGAGAAGGCTATTGTTTAACTTTTGATATGAATTCCGTGTACCTCTCAATTTGGTCGGCAATTTGAAAATGTACAGAACAAAAGAGAGAAGAAAAGAATTTCACGTTGTGCTGTTGAATTTGTATTGTTTCAAAACTGATAGAAATTTCATATTCCGCTGCATAGTGTAAATATTGATTTGGGGAATAAGTCCCATCCCACTGCATTCTGGACTGGCTTTTTCCCAATGTGTTTGACACCCGTAAATTCAATGTTATCGCTTTTGGGATAATTTGACATGATGACAAAAAACAATGTTTTTTTTCGCCAATCACAGTTAGTTGGAGTTTAAGAATTATTCCGTAAAATCCATTTTACAGCTAATATGAAGCCTGTTTTCTACTGGTAAGGTATGTACCTGGGTCTAGAGGATAGCAGGCGTTGGGATCCTCATCCCCGGGTCTGTTACACACTGTGGCCACACTGTACATCTCTGTCATCTGTGAATTCAACTCGTTCACCTGTTAAAGAGGAGAAAAGTATGTACAAATAAAAGGATGAAATTTATATAAGTTTTGAAATAATAGCACAGGATGGAATTATTTTTTCTCACAGGCTCTTTTGTTTTGTACGGTCCGAATTTGCCAGGAATTTCAGGAGCTTGCGACAAATGAAATTACATCTATACGCACATATGAAGACAGAGCACAAATATTTTGAAGCCAATGTTCAAATATATAGAGACGAAAGCATTATAAGAAAAGTGCACTTTAAACAGTGCTTTGTTTTCAGTGCCTGAATAGTCAATTGGCCATCAGCTATGCAAATCTTAACGTACAACTTTTATACCAAGTTTTCTTGGGCTGGCAAGGATTTTGAACTTTCGTTTATCAATCTGATTTGTGCAGTTTATTGCAAGATGTGTTGTAGTTTCATGCTTATTATTTACCCTGTTGATATCGTCTTCGGGAAGTATAGCGGTCCCGATGTCCGTCAGCTTGTCGAACTGTCGCTGTACGTTCTGAGACATGTTGGACCAGTCGAACGTCTCCAGAGCTACGAAGGCAGCTTCATTCTGGAACTGCGACAACTCCAAAGCTGCTTCCAGCTGCAAACAAACGAAAGCACAATGAAAAACAGCTCCTGAAAATCTGAATCAACCTCGGATCATTTGAGAGGCAAATATTTCTGTTCAGTTCGATCGATGCGTACAAAACACATTGAAATATAAGGAAGTATCAAAGCGGATTGAACTTTGAAAAAAAAAACCCCGAGTTTTAAAACATAATTACACAGGGCACAGTGCACAGAAATTGTATCATTTTAGAAACAAGGGAGAACAAACGAGTGAACGAAAGAATTTTACGCTGGGATTTGATGCGCTATTGTTAAACTTCTGATACGAATTCCGTGTACTGACTCCACATAGTTATGTAACAGTAGAATTTGTCGTTTTTAAACATTGGTTCATCAACGTCCTATTATTTTTATGTTACACTAAGTTTCCAGGCATGTTTTCCCTATTTAGGATCAAATTGGACACGGACGTTATCGTTTATTATCTTGTTATCTTATCCAGGGGAAAATCTGGTACAAAACGCATTTTATACAATCATGAGAATGTGGCAATATGGCATTTTTCACAACAGATAAAGTTACAAGATAACTAAACATCCGCAAAAAGTGTCCAAATGATAACAAACAGTGAAACATCGGTAAGGAATATGATTCCAGACAATTATATTTGTGTTAATAATCTTTGTAACTTTTTGTAAAAGGCTTTAATAAGTTTTACACGTGTCGGTTTTTCTGTTCCGTGACTGGACTGCTCTGAATGGTCAATTTAATTGTTTCTTGTTAATTGTAATTGTAATAAAACCAGAATGTCTGTCTGTCTGTCTCTCTCTCTCTCTCTTTCTCTTTCTCTTTCTCTCTCTCTCTTACCTCAGCCTGTAGGTTCTCGTCAGTTAGATTGGTGTTGTAGTTCCAGCTTGCGTTGACATAGTTGAAGAGGACCACCTCGGACTCATCGTTGTACTGTTCCAACCAGATAATCGCCTCTTCCTCATCCGTTATTTGAGCCGAAACGGCCAACAGGTACAGGCACAGGCACAACACAAACAGTGTCGACCTCATCGTGATACCTGCGTTTTATATTTTCATATATTTTGGAAATTAGTATGTAATATGCCTTCTAGACTTTAAAAAATTGTGGCATGAGTACATGGGCACTAATCAGTAAACATCGGGCAATATGCAAAGACACGGCTTCACCCAGCAGTTGAAGCCGAATTTAATGAGATATTCTTGTTTTGAATAAAAACTGTATCTCATCCGACTCAAAACACATCGTGAAATCAAATTTGAAATAAATTTTATGACCTGGCCCTTGTAAGAGTGCTTGATTGGTTTATTGCTAAAGATATTTTGTCTTTGCCACTTATTGATATCGAAAGAATAAGCAAAAAATAGAGTAAATAATGATTTGAAATACTTAAGACATTAAACGTTGTAGTACCGAAAATGTAATATTTTCACTAGTTGTATGTTATTAATTTGGTTAATATGGCTGTGGTACTCACGATTAAAAGCAATGTGACTTACCTTTTGTTAATTGTAGACAAAACGTGACTTTTTCATCACTTAAATATGAGAAGTCTTATCATTTTACTGAGAATCTCACCTTTTATTTTCCCATGTGAAAGAAATAACAGTTTATCGTTAATGAACGTGAGTTTTGGCACGTTTTGGTACCATATGAAACGGAATTTACTTTTTCTCATAGGTTGTTGATGGTGTTCTATTGTCAGAAAGAAGAAACTTTTCAGTCATATCTATTTTATTTTGGGAACAAATTATTCACCCAGCACTTTTGTGCGAGTGAAAACCAAACATGAAATTCTAAGTGCAATGCAGCGTTGATAAAATTTCAGGAATATCATGGGGGCGGGGGATCCGATCTCACACCTTTCCACATCCAGTCTGAAACGCGTGAAATTTGAATTTCCCTCCGGCACCTAAAGGCATGGGGTGGTGACATTAGGGCATGAACTGACATTGTATTTAATAAATCAGTCTGGTCTTTGTAAATTACGCAATTCTTAGCGAATCATAAGTTCTGCAAAGACTTAAATCAAAGGTAAAAACATAAATGAAAGTAGGCGATGAAATACCATCCAAGGCATTAAGGGGAGATTTGAGAAACCATAATAGAGGATGCCAGGGATGAAATTCCTATCAGTTTTTAAACAATTGTACATCAAAAGAACAGCTTGAAATTGATAAGAATTTCAAGAGCTGAAGGCCGAAATACAGAATATTTAAACAACATAACTTTATGCTGATTCCAGCTCCTGAAATTTTCATCAATTTAGAAACGTACAGAACAAAAGAGAGAACGAAAGAATTCCATGTCGCGCTTTTCATGTTTCATTGTTTCAAAACTGATAGAAATTTCAGGACTTGTTTATTCGCCTAAATTACACAATCTGAAGCTCCATTGTTCCCGAACGTTTTCAAACATAAACCATAGTTTCAAGATGTGCATGGTATCTTGCCGTATTCCAACATTACTTTGGTGAAGATATAGTACCACTACTGTACTTTCTCACTCAAATAAAGGAAAACTGTAGCAATTTGTCATTGTCATTCCACTCGCAGACTTTGGAAAAGTAAAATTGTTGAGCTTTAAATTAGGAGATGTGATAAGTGCTGAACTTTGAACATTTTGATTAAGACTTAAATTACATTTTTAAAGGTAAAAATGCTTGTTGATAACAATGAAATTTCCTCCGATATCATCTGATCATTAATGGTCAAAATTGAGTTACACAAAGGATTGGAGGAGTTCTTCCCATAGCTTTATGGGATTTAGGGCTTGCACAAATTTACTAATTTTCATAAAACAGAAATCGTGTACACAAGGCAGCTCCAATAAGGTGCCGTGTTAAACTTCTGATACGAATTCTTTGTACTGGATACAACGATACAATGGATTTCTTTGCAAACGATTCAAAATTAAATTAATTTATTTTTCAAAAGAATTATGCTGAGTTTTTTTTTCAGTTTTTCATTTTGCAGTGAGTTAACATCCGTGTCCATGAATAACACAAACGCTTAAACGCCTACAGTTCTACAGTTATTCACATCAGATCGTTGAAACAACTGTTTAATTTACGATAATGAAGCCACAATTACGGGTAATATGTGTGTAGTACACACAGCAGACAGTTTTTATCGTTTATCAAACGTTCATTCAAGTACCACCATATCCCCCTAAATTAAAACAACAAAGTCCTCTGTATTAAACTCCAAATCGTAGTAATTTATTACTAATTATAGATCAAAGGTGACAACTAAAACAAATTATACTCAACAATGTTCAGATAATACGCCTGTTAGGTCCTTTTAAATGGTGCTGTATTAGAGTGTTCATTGTAAGAATGACATTTGATGTCATAATATTACACATTTTTACTTGTGTTTAATTCATATTATGGGTTTTTAGTCGATAATATGAGGAATAGAATAAAGTACGTCTAAATAATCACCCAATTTAGTAATAACGTTTTATTTGCTTTAACACATGTTAGGCTAATATTTAACACATTCGTGTTGGATGAAAACTGAACAAATGCGGCACGCGTTTATCTTAAAATAACTACCCGGACGAAAAACTACACAAATGCGGCACGCGCGTAAGCCGTCATAATATTTGTCAATTGTGGGGTTACGGTTCCCCTTTCAAGATAACATGCATAAATGTTTTTCTTTGCTACGTACTGTGCTATTAAAAACCTGCCACGCACTCTCTGAAAACTCAATTAACAAGTTTTTGTTAAGTAATCTCAGATGAAACAGCAAATATCAAGACCTTGACTCTTTGACTAAATAGAAAGGGATGAAACAAATATTCACTGTAAGAACGCATAAACAATTGTGAGGGTCAAATAGTAGGAAAAAGCTGATCACCGCCATTCATCCGTGATCTCTTATGCAATCAAAAGACCTTCAAACGCATACTTGATGTTCTTTGATCTATTGAGTACAGCATAAATTTCTGGTTATTTTTAAACCAAAACAGACAAGTTTTCTGTGCTGCTTCCTGACACTTATGTGCAGCTAAAGCTCCTAAGTGTCTCTGAGGATCATATGGTACGCAAGCAATGTATGCTAATACAGATCCTCAATATTAAAGTTGATATTTAATTTTATTCAGGATTAACATCACACTGCTGATTTTCTTTGTTCTCTTACTGTTTCCGATCATCAGATCTTGATAACTTAACTCAAAGAAATATCTCGCTTTCGTGACACATTACGTTTTCACAATTTGATTAAACATTTCGTTTCACAACTACTCACTATACATGTCAAAATAAATAACAAGTATCTTAGTTCTGTACAGCATATGAGTATCTACATTTATATAAAACGACAAATTACCAACATCAATCCTTGATTCATATTCCATCACAAGATTCTTGTACTTTCAGAGGTTAGTTTCTCGCTCACCATATTCATTTCGTCGACCAAGAAAACGTTCTGAAACGAAAATTAAACATTTAAGACTTGGACATTTTCAGATACTAAACTGACCCTTTCAAATCATGAAATTCTACTTAGTTTTGAAACAACAGGAAATCAAAAGCACAGAAATGGGGAAATTGTCTTTCAAGCATGTTCAAATTGAGATCTATTTCTTAATTCTCTCGCTCACCTAGGTAGATTAGCCAGATTTTGCAGGGAAATTTAGATTAGCATTAGTACATAACTGAAAATAGTCACTTTAAAAGGACTACACTCAGGACTGAACCTGAAATGAGTCATTGACCATTATCAGACCGATAAAGGTACAAATTAATTGCCTAATCTGGCTAATTGAGGAGGTGAAAGAATAGCAAAAACCTAGAATAGAGGCTTTTGATCGAATGAAAAACACAGTTAAATGTTATTTCTTCAGTTGTCTATGCACAGAGAAAATTATATCAATCAACAAACTTTTGGAAACAAAAGAATTCTACATAGTGCCACTGAAGCTTAAAAACAGGGTAAACTCAAAATTAGCTTTTTCGTCACAGTTATATACCTCGTTTCTGCAGTTCACTGCTGTCCCAGAATTCATCTGGACTTCTTTCTGCATCACGAGTCGATGGCATTCTTACTGTGAACGAACAAATATTTGAAATTAGTAGAGTCAGGAAGTGACGTTCATTTGACATTGGCTTGAATCAGCCAATAAACTCGATTTGTGTGTGAACATTATTGTCATCAATCTTAAGTTAAGGTTAATTGGAATTAAAAATATAAAACATTGAAGTTGTTGTCAAATGTATGTACAATGAAATACAATGAAGTTCAAAAGATGAAATGAAAAAATTCAACAGAATGCTTTTGTTTTAAAACATGCTCAAGATGCAGTAAAAATATTCAACATTATCAATGCTGAAGTAAGTGCAGCTTGAACAAAAAGCCCACTTTTCATACATACTTACCCGCCACGTATGTGGCTAGGTAGTGTTTTAGTCGTGCCTGTGTGTCTGTCTGTCTGTCTGTTCAGGCAGCGACTATTGAATGCATTGGACCAGAAACGTTCTTTTTCGTATTTAGATAGATCTCCATTAAGGTCATTGAATCAAGTTTAAGGTCACGGCGATATTAAGTTTTCAATTTTTTATTGGTATCCTCCTTCTTAATCTGTTACGATGTTTGTAAGACTTGTAAGTGAAAGGGGTTTTCAGGGCAAGGTCATTTGAAAATCAAATTTAGATATTTTTGAGTTTTATCACGTTCAATCATAAAATTCCTGTCGGTTTCGGAACAACAGCACATCAAAATTCTTTTGCTTCTTTGTTCTGTGCGTTGGGACATTGATGAGAATTTCATGGTTCGGTAAATTCTACTGTGTTTAAGGGATGTACTGATTTGTATGAGGTACAGCTTCATGTAGTGTTGTGTTGAGGCGTGAATACTTAGTTGGTGGCATACCCCCGGGATAAAACCGCCTTTGCTGAACTACTTGCTCACCAGGAAAATGTCGCTTCTCTTCATCGGGAAAGTGCCTTTTTTCCTCTCCGGGAAAATATCTTTTTTCTTCCCCTGGGAAATGTCTTTTTTCTTCTCCCGGAAAATGTCTTTTGTCTTCATGGGACGTATGTCGCTTTTTTTCTTCGACATCAAAGAATTTATCATTGTCATCATCTTAACATGCAACACAATGCAATACAAAGTGTAAATACTAATAAAACAGCAGAAAATTGTTTTAAAAAGCAATGTATTATTAGTGAATTCAAACTAAACTCATAAGAAAACTTTTCAAATTTAAAGAAACATTCATAAATTTATAAATTTCATTAATTTCTATGATAATAAATTAATGTAAATTATATTTAAAATATCATTTTAAGATTAAATGTTTGATAAAACTGATAAACAAACTGATAAAACTGATAAAATAAATTGATAAAATATTTGTGTCAACCCTAAAAATTTGCTTCACATTGGGAACAATAGAATTTTACACGGTGTTTTTCTGAGCGTCAATAGCACAGAGCAAATTTTTTTTTGCTGCGGAATTAATGTAATTGTCTCAGATTATGAAATTACTATAAATTAAGCGCCCCGCAACAGTTGAATTTCACAAGCTGAAGAGGAGTCTGTGATAGACTCTAAAAGTACTTTCTTGATAAGAAATTGCATGAGATGAATTCTTCATTTACTAACTCAAAAGCGTCCGAGAGGAATCTACTGTTCATTGAATTTCATGTTGAGCTCATTCAATCTAATTGATAGTAATTTCATGATTGGTTCACTAGAACAGAATATAAAGCAAATTTCCACTGTCCCCCAATATAAAAAACTTTATTATTTGGCTTAAATAAAGACATTAATGGCAACTAAGGCATGCACTTACGGGCTCGCTTGCTCAAGTATTCCTCAAAGCTGGGTCCATTTTCTAACCTGCGAAGAGCTTAAAAACAGAGAACCTCTGCGGTCAAAAGTATCAGAATAATTTGAAGAAAATCGTTCAAACTTCTCAGAGGTAGTTCACAGATACACCATTTGAACCTCAAGAACAATAAATTTACCTCAAGGGATGTCATTGTGGTGTTCATGCGAATTTCTATTGATACCTCTAATAACCTAATTTTGCAATAATTTATCATCATGTAATTATTTTTTCAAACCTCAACTATTTATTAAATTATTTAGTAATCCTCGCATTATACAACAGCAATGTGCGGAGCTACAACATTTTCTTAATTTTATGAAACGGAAAGGCTACTGAAGCTGCAGAAAGGGGTGGGTTACTTAATTCTGAAAACACCAAGCGTTTGCTTGGACTATGTTTTAATAACGCGATAGGACTACATCAATTACATATGCTGAAAAGGTTAAAAACTGTCTTCAACTGTAAGTCTGACATTTTGACAAGCTGGTTTGACATTTAATTTAAATAATTATAAGTAATTAGAAAATGGTGCTGAATATGTTCTGATGAATTTGGTTATCTTTTGTTGTGGTTCAAGTTTTTGGCAATTTGGGACAATTAAGAAACATTTGAAAAGAAAACCAAGTGTACCTTTTTGTAAAGCTTTCTCTTTCTTTGCCTTCATTTTGTCTTGAAATCTCTCTTCAATTCCCTCAAAATCTCTCGCATTTGTACGCTTTCCAAGTTCTTCTATCCCCTCAAAGTCTCTGACACCCTTAGTGTCTCTCTGTCTTTCTTCAATTCCTTCAAAGTCTCTCACGTCTTTGGCATGTCTCAATTCCTCAATACCCTCAAAGTCTCTCTGTTTCTTTTCTGTTCTCACATCTCTTGCACTTTGCTGTTCTCTGTCAGAATGAGCTTTTTCTGGGGTTCTTTTGATACTTAATTCTTCAATGCCTTCAAAGTCTCTCTTATTAGCGTCTCTTGTGACCTCTCTGCTTGTCTCAGTTCTCTTTTCCAGATCTTCTAAAACTCTCTTCTTTAACATCTCCAATTCTGATCTCAAGTTGGTTCGTAGTCTCTTAGTGATCGCTGGTAAAGGGCCACAACATTAAGAGAGGAAAGTTTACGTTCACTGCGAACAACACTATAATCCTGTGCTAATATTTAGACCCGTCTGAGACAACAGAACTAATAGCAGATGTACATATTTATGTTCATTTTTACTTAGTAGGGGACTCATTTACTGTTACATGGAGACAGTAAATGCCTGTATGGAAAGATAACGTTTTGTTTCTAGTTAGGTTTGCACAAAATAGTAGATAGGAATATATCAAGCCAGGATTTACTTTCCTAGTTTTGGAAACAAAATAATGTTGTGTCGCATTATTGAGACGAAAAGGGTAAATAACTCTTGTTATCAAAGTGAATTCAATGTTTCTTTTTATACTAATCAGACGTAGTATTATTCTCAATTTAGAGCCAGAAATTGTTATTAGTTTTCAACAATGAAATTTCACGCTGTATTTTTGATCATCAGTGGCACAGCGTACACTTCCATTCTGATCAATCACAAAGTAATTTTAGGAACAGAGTTTTTTGAACAATGTTATTTGTTCTTATTTGTTCAAAACAAAATTGATGTACCGGCAGAAAATGGATAAATACTGTAATACAACTTCAAGCTAAAGTGAATTTATATTATTTCAAATATAAATACCAAATCCTAATTTGATGTTAAATTGTCATTTAAATCAGTCCCTTTTTTAACTGTATGAATGCTCTGTTTATATTCATGATATGACATGAATGCAAGAAGTGGACCTTTATCTTAAAGTTATTCTTGTTTTAGTGACTCCATAATACTGTTCAGGCGGGAAAGGTTATTTGTCTTTTACGAGGTTAAATTACATGTAAATCTCAGTTAGTCGAAATGCTATTACCTGAGTGAGGGGCGGCCCGTTTTTCTTCGAGGCCATAAAAGTCTTTCTTTTCACTTTCCCAAGTGTTAGTGTTATACCCAAATAACTCACCATGATCCCCTGCTACTGAACAGGATAATGTAAGCACTAATGGAAACAGCATGAAAGTGCATTGGTTTTGCTGAACCATTACAGGACGGATTGACAGGTTTACCTTTTTGCACTGAAAAATGACCAAAGTCTATTTAGTATTTCACCCTTCATTTTGATGAATCTCTCTGCACAAAGGTGGAACTGTCAAAACATTCTGTAATGCAAGTTTTAAAAAAAAATACAATGAGTCTGTTTATAGATGTATTATCTTCGGTACAAATTCAGAAGTACTACAAAAAAATCCAGTGTAAATGGGATGGTGTGAAATACAGCAGGAGCTGAAAATGTGCAAAACAGAATTCGCCATACTTTTCCTGTAGCTTTGAAAACTTTAGATGCCTCAGAATAGAAGGAACAGATTGGTTCATTAGTGATGCTTAGCTTCATGGTACTATTGGTATATTTGAGAAATGAGTCACGAAAAGATATTTCTCTTGTATTTGTCTACCAATGCGTGTCTGATTTGTAGTAAAATTTCATTGTCGGATGGAGCAACATCAATAGAACAAGGTAATAACAAGTAATATTTTGGGAGGAACACACTAACAAAAGCGTTTACATGCACCTAAACCTCACTAATGTCCAAATATGCTACTATTTACTGCTAACATTGCAAAGTTTAGTATGCAGTAAACTGGAAGGATGTTGTGAAGTCCATAACTACGGTCTATACTACAACATTTACACAACAATATTACAACATTAGTTTGAATGCACGAGCTAGCCTAGTATAGAATAAATATGATACGTACCTTCATTGCCATATGCTCTCTTCTCTGCTTCTGGAAATACAGCAAAAATGGTAATTTAAACACTCTTTTGTCAGCGAAACTGCAAATCATGAAATAATGCAGGTCATGAAATTACTATTAACTTTTTTGACGTGCCGCAACAACTGAATGTTATGCTAGGCTATTGAGACGAATAATATCTTAAGCGTGAAACTCTATTCACATAAAATTGATAGAAATTTTATAATATGACACATCACTAAAGTCCACATAGAAATTAAAGTTTGAAGCAACTATAGTTCGTTCTTGATCCACCAATTTGACAGCTTGGTGTTCTATCTACGAATTTGAATGTCGCACTGTTTCAGTCTTGTTTACAACAAATATATTTAACAGAATATTAGGTATACTAATTTATAAAATTGAACACTTAGAACTTTATTGTACAGCTCGTGAAATTCCTATCATTTTGTGAACGGAGAGAACAAAGAAGAGAACGAAATAATTTCACGCTGCGCTTTTGATGCGCTATTGTCTCAAAATGATAGGGATTTCACCCTCTGATGATAAATTTCCTTTTTCAATTGGATATGCAAGCTCCATCCGGAATTTTATTGACTCGAGCGAAGGTCTCTATTTTTCCTGAATGTGCTGTTTATTTTTAGCACATTTGGAAGACGAAATAAGGTCTTATCAAGGTCTTATCAAGGCCGCTTTTACAAGGTTTTCTTTTTATTTTGAAAGCTTGAAATGATCACTACATTATGCAACAATTTGTCAGTTATATCGATGATGTGATTTGTATTTTTACTGCGGAACTCATCTCCTTACTGTACTATTATCAAGAGTACATAGGATGTAATTCCTTTCATTTTGGAGAAAAGAGCGAAATCCTTTCTTTCTCTCCTTCGTTCTCTTCGATTCTAAAGTGATAGGAATTTCAGAAAATATGTTCAGTGTTGCTTCCCAACTGTATAATGTTATCTATTCAAAATTATGAGATATGTTTCATTTATTAGCTTATAGTTACAAAATAAAAAAAATCTTACCTGATTTCGCCCCTATGAAGAGGCACACAATAAGAGCTGCCTGCATACAGTAAGTAAAGTAGGCCATTCTTTCGTATCCGAAAAGTTCTTCTCCCTAACTCCACTGATATGTGAACTAATTGCGGTTCGTGGGACTACGCGGATATAAATAATTGCTGCCCGAAAAACGGATAGGCTAATATCTACTGACTAAACATATGCTAATTAACATGACTGTATTGGTGTAATTACAAAGTGCACTGCGTTTGCTGAGTAAATGCATGGAATGTGACAAAGTCCTAATTGGATGGCCTCAGTAGATCAAAACCTAATTACGGAATTGTTTGAACTTTTTATATTTATGAGTATATATAGAACTTTATGATATGTGTTCAGGTCCTACAGTTCCGCTTCATTCCTGTAATCGGTTAATTTATCGTTTGCGACTACTAGAGAGTAAAGTAAATAAAAGGGGAACGGTTACAAAATTGGATGCGTAATCATTAACAACACAGCAAGGGAAAATAACGTTTTTTAAAAAAAAATACCAGCATTTCCCGCATCGAATTAAATTTAACAGCGTTAATTGTGTACCTAATTATTGCAATTTGTGAAATCTACATGATGTAATTTCAGGGAAAATTTTAAGAGCAAAAAGAGTAAAAGCAGCAGAGGGCGAATTATTATTAATTTTGAGAACAATAAAAATGCTAGCTGAACACGCCAGCTGAACTACTATTTTCTTTATTATTTTATTTGTTTATTTATTTATTTATTTATTTATTTTGAAGACAAAATGAAAAATTTCTTTTGCGAATCCTTTTGACAGAACAGTTTTGGTAGATTTATGCACAGCAATAAAACAACGCCTTGAAGGGCGTTAAAAT
The DNA here is from genome assembly GCA_038406195.1 of Haplosyllis anthogorgicola. Lineage (NCBI taxonomy): Eukaryota > Metazoa > Annelida > Polychaeta > Phyllodocida > Syllidae > Haplosyllis > Haplosyllis anthogorgicola. The sequence goes on from JBCAUI010122206.1 coordinate 13,912, forward strand.
GTTAAAATTTTTTCAGAAAAAATGTTGTGTTCTGTTGTTAAATGGTAATCCTGAGTACCTGCTATGAGTGTTCTCTTAATTGACAGAAATTTCATGATTTGTTAAAATTTCTCAGGTCCGGGTGGTATCCGGGAGTTTCTGGGTAGTTTGTAAATTTCGGTTGTTCGATTGTTGTAGATGACAACTATAATTATGTACAATTGGTTTTGAGATGTATCTACACGTATGATGCGGGTTGTTTTTGCTTTTTTGTGGGTTCTGATGTAGATATAATTTTCCGTTTGCATGCGTATGTAATTTAAATCAAACTTTATACAAGTTAACCCTAAAACAAATAGCTAAAATAATGTTTATAAGCAAACAAATCAGACAAAAACTTCTAGATAATAACAGGGCAACATTAATGTGATTTTATTTAATATTGCTGCCAACATAGAAGTGACGGAAGGGGAAAACTAAAAAGCGATAATGTTTCACTGCAGCTTTAATTCAAAAAACGTTGTGCAATCTGTCTGCTTGCGATAAGTTTACAGATTGCTAACAAATCTTGGGGTGTAGGATGAATGTGTTTTCTTGCAAGACAGTGAGGGTTTTTTACCAGTAGGGGAGATGGGGGAGCTTCAGGAGTCTGGGCCACCCTGGCTCCAATAAAACCATGTTTGGCCGCCATTTTGCCGCCCCCGGGCTGTCAAACCATGTTAAACCATTTTGTCCTCCCAAGCAATTTCTAGATCCGCTACTGTTTAGTCTATCATGCTCTGCGTTGATAGACTCTACTGTGAACAGCAAGGTGGTTTTGCTATTGAGTCAAAACAGGGCGTACAGACCCCCTTCTTCTTACGGCCTACCAGGAAAACCATGCTTTTCTCATTTCAAATTTGAGTTCACAAATATCAACTATTAAATTTATGCATCAAAATTACATCATGGAAAGTTAGTCTGCATGTTTTTGATGCCAATTATTGTGATACAGAGTAACTGTTTTATGAGGAATTACTTCAAATTTAAATCCACAAATATCAATAATCAAACTGCACATCCAAACTTTGAATCATAATATTTCATAATTGGTCATCTTGGAGACTTATTCTGTATGTATATTATGCCACATTTTGTACTGTGTACTTGTATATTATGCCAAATATTATGATAAAAATAGTGTAATAGTTTTATGAGGAATGACTTCAAATTTAAATCCACAATATCGCTCATAAAATTAATGTATCCAAACTTTGAAGAGTAATATTGCATAAGTAGACATCATGGAAAATTAATCTGTATGTATATTACACCACATTTTATTAGACAAAGTGCATTATGGGATACATTTAGGAAATGAGTTCAGAATTGGTCTGAAACAGGGTAGAAATGCACCAGAATTGAATGGGACCCATGCAGTAGTGCTTCTTAGATCCTAATCTATCCCCTACCAAGTTTCAGAACTCTATGACTACATTTTCAAGCTAAAAATCAAGAAAAACTATCATATCTTGGAAACTGCTGATCATAGAAACTTCTAACCACCACCATTGGATTTGGCACACCCCAAAACCTACATGTGGGGTTTTTCAAGTCTTTTCAGACACTTTTTCCCATCAAAATCAACATTTTCTGCTTTTTGCCAGTCCTAATTTTACATCCTGGCACATTTTCTTAATTTTGACAGGGAAAAAGCATCAAAATATAGGTTTTGGGGTGTGCCAAATCTTTTGGCAGTGTTCCTATGATAAGCAGTTCTCAAGATATCAAACTTTTTGGTGGCCTCACCTGCCACTTTTCCTAGGGGGAGGGGGTCTGACTGCAGACAAACCTATCTGCACTTTGCACTAGATGACCTCAACTGATCTGGGGGGGGTTCTGACTGCAGATAGGTCTATCTGCATGCATTGGGTTATGCCAGTATGGTACAAGGTCCAGCCACCTCACGTGCCACATCATGTTCTAACTTCTTCAGCAGCAAAGGATTATGGGAGAATTTTTTTTTTGGGCAGCCATTTTGTACAAAGGTTTAGCACTGTTTAAAGGTGAGAATTGACTTGACTTGTTTAATGAATTGACTTATCAGCGTGATAGACTTTTTACCCAACCTACCCGGGTAATTTCTCTCGTTATTTTATTCCTTCGCCGGCCTAGACAGATTAGGCATATTTAACGGGGAAATTAAGATATTTAGTACTTGACTGATAATGGTATAAATTCCCTGCCTAAATTGCCTAATCTGCCAAATCAGCCCAATTGAGAAATACGAAAAAGACTGGAATACCTTATTAAGCGACTACATTAGTCTTATAGTTACAGAGTACAGAAATTGTATGCCGTTTGTATCCGAAATGTGTATGCCTGTATCGACTGTAATTTTTGAACAGCTTGGCCTGGGATCATTTTTGTCATACAGATACATGTGACACCTAGACCAAGTTTGAGCATCAGCCATCAGAATACAAATGCACAGTGGATAAAAGGCAATCCAGGTGCTGCCCCCATCAATTTCTTTTTACGGATGAACTCTTGTCCATTAGCGTATTATGGGAAGTTCAACATATTATCACACGCTTCACTTGTAATTGCAAAAATGACGAATTTCCTAACATACAATTTGAATTACAATGCGTTAGTGGGTAAAGTTCAAAGTCACATTGAGAACAATTTTACTGTTTTGTGTACCAATCTACCAGTGATGATGTTGACGGACATTACACGGTCAATATGATTTAAAAGTCTAAATTATGCGATATACAACCAGCAATTTAGCCCATGGACTAGTGACATCTGCTATTAATTAATAAATAACCGGATTGAACCAGAGACACAGTGATGATCACTGATTCGGTTTGAGATGTAAGCTGACGAAAACAATTGCACTGACCAGTGAGCCATGACTCATTCACATGTTATTATGTCTAACGGCAATGTTTTTATTTCACGACAGATCGTGAAATTGCTATTAAAAGTTAACGTCCGAATTTTAGTAGCTCAGCATGAAATTTTCAATTGACTTTCACTCTGAGTTATTGAAATTCGGACATTAACTTTTAATAGTAATTTCACAATCTGCAGGGTCACGTTACAAGAATTTTACATAGGGTGCCGAGGTAGAGGTCAAATGTTATGCTTATTCGAGGTTTTTCCTAATTCAGTTTTGACAGTTCTGACAGATCTGAATACTTGAATAATTTCAGTACAAATTAATAAAAATGCGACACACATTGTTTATTACAAATCAGATCAAGAAATGCCCATACAGCCAATGGAAATTGTATCTGGTCAATGGGCTCTCTCGTACCTTTAAACCTTTTGTTCTAAGTGCCACAACAGTGCCTCTGCTTTACTATAGCAGTTTAGCATACCATCACATAACTTCAGTCATAAAATCGCGCTGTATAAGATACACTTTGCACCCTTCTGTTATGCACTTATTTATTTCCTTTTTTTATATAAAATACTCCTTAGTTTATCTAACTAGTGTAATCAGTAACATACACTTCGAAAAAACTCTGTAGAATATATTGATTTTACACCTTGGAAATATTATTCCTTTGTTCCTTATATTAAAGCGTGTATCTTGCCTAAACTGCCTATTACTATTATTAGTCACATTCCCTTCCGACTAAGACAAACAGTAGTTTCTTAGCACAGAAACGAATCAATAGACTTTGAAACTCAATATTCGGGTTACGACAGTGAGTACTTCCATTAGAGGGAGTCAAGGGGTACACACATCACACGCACTTCTAGTTCCTGTTTGCCTAGGATTTATAGCTGAAGACAATAGAACAATGCGGGTTTATAAATGTATGTTAGGAAAGTTTTTTTTTACAGGAAAAGGAGGAAGAAAATGAAAAGAACCTCGTAGGGAATCCGCAATGCGTTATTAAGCGATAAATTTCTGACTGAAGGCAACGAATTCTAAAAGCTGAAAAAATTAATAGTACCAAATTTAAATTTTCTAAAATGTTTACATCTTCTAAATTATGTTTACATTTTAAACAAATTTATCTTGAAACATAGATCATGAAATTACTATGAAAATTTAACGACCCGTAACAATTAAATTGAATGCGCTCAGCAAGAAATTTGATTGTTGCGGGGCGCTTAACTTTTAATCGTAATTTCATGATCAGAAAATAGAAATAAAACATTAGTCAGAAGGCCATCAGATTTGCAGCCATACAAACACTTACCCTGAAATTCAGTTTCGATCAATGAAAACATGTTCACAAGGATAAATATCCAAATTGTCTGCTTCATGTTATAATTATTTTCGAGATAAGGCTAAAAGTCCAAAAAATTCTATCCCACGAGAGAGAAATACATTGTACCTCCAAACTTCATGCATAAACATAACAAGTGTAAAAATCATTCCATTCAACTTCAAGACAAGTTCACTTTTTTCATTTCCGAGGCGACTTAGGCGTGTGAGTGAAGAAAGTTGTGGAGTTGTGTCCCACAAGGTGTGTCAAGCAGTGTAAAGAGACAGCTTCAGCGGCAGGAGGCAGAAGCAGCAATTCTCAGACCAATGATACAAGAGTTTCTGATGTTCACTGATGTGAAGAGCTTCATTGTCTGTCGAATTAAAATTAGTTAAATAGATAAAGCAATCCTGCCAATAAAACTTCTGATGAGGGAATGGTTGTAGGGGATGAAATGTCTGGTGGTGGTTCTTCATTTTGGAAAGAAGGTACACAATGGAATTCTATTGTAGTAACATGACATCCATTTTACTCCATTCAAGGAGACCTGTGCAGGAGTGATGTTTCTTCTTTACATTTTAACAAACTAATTTATTGTTTCACCCTCAATTTCTAAGACTCTGTCCATAAAATTAAGCATAGGTGACAGTTATTTTGCCTTGTAAGTCAAGACTTTGAAGGCAAATGGAAAAAAAGTGCCACAGAATAGAAAAATTTGTGGGAATTTATGTCTTCACTTGCTGAATGTGAAGACAAGACACAGAAACAAAAAAAGGGGGCTCCCCCCCATATTGTATCGTGTTAAACTTCTGATGATTGTTGTGTACTGGCAGTAAACAATGAAACGTCCCCAACTTACGTAACTTTCGAAAGGTGGCTCCGCAAAGACACTTTTGTATGAAATGGAAACTACTTAATACAGTGGATGACAAAATAAAGGTGTGTTCCAACTGAACATAAAAATGACAAATGTGGATCTGTGAGTGTTTGCTATCTGTATTTAATCAATATCATTTGGCTCATAACGACAATTTTACTGCGGACTCTGCCAACATAACAGTTAATTATTTACCCCATACATTGATTAATAAGGAAAATTTGGCTCATGATGAAAAACTTTGATTTTTTCTTATCTCTTCGCAGATCTGTGAATTACATAATTCAACATAATGAGTACCATCAGATTTGTTCATCAGAAGAGAAAAAAGTCTCAATCAGGGGTTTGTATCATAGAAATTCAAACTGCGAAAAAAAGCCCCTAAAAGCAAGGCACATTGCACAAAAACCGTATAAGGTAAAATAAGAGAGCGTCCAGAAGTTCTGACACGATTTTTGTGTACTGCATATCATGAAATTATTATCAAAAGTTTGCCGCCCCGCAACAATTGAATTGAATTGAATGAGCACAGCATGAAATTCAATTATTGCAGGGCGCTTAATTTTTTATAGTAATTTCATGATCTGTTATTTTTTATTGTTAAAATTAACCTTTTAACTAAATCCCAGATTATCTTACATCTGTAAACATATCTATTAAATTTTGGTAGTAAAACTTTTTGTGAACTCAATGTGAAAATCTGACTCAACTTTTAAATGTAGAACATGAAGAAACAGGCAACATATATTGCCACTTTAAGGCCAACCTAATAAATAAACATGAATAAAAGACTAAGAGATGAAGTCACGTCCCACATTGTAAAAGCCAGTTATTGTTGCAAGTTGTGTGGCAATTACGCACAGAGGAGTTGTGATCGTTGTGAAATGCATGTTGTAACAGTCTCATTTTGACCCCTGGACGAAACGAACCCCGTACAACTTGGCCATGGCATAAACCCATTCCAGGCTCAGTTACGCTCCGTGGGATGAAATTTTTGGTAAATTTTCAGTAACGTGAGTAGAATGAGATTTTTGGGCGTACAGGTACGGCCTGTTTGCTTATTTGGTGTATGACCAAGAATTTTCGGGCGGAACAGCACTTTGAAGTGTTTTATTTGAAGTTTAAACTGGAATTAGCAGGGTTTGTTTTGGCCATGGCTCAAACACGCGGCGCATATTTTGTCCGGAATGAATTTCATCCTAGTACAATGTAAATAGCCCTGAGCACTCGTCTCTGAGTGAGTGAACGAATGAGTGAGTGAGTGAGAGAGAGGAGGAATGAGTGAATGAGGGAGTGAGTGAGTGAGAGAGAGGAGGAATGAAGGAATGAGTAAGGGCGTGAGTGAGTGAGTAAGGGAGTGAGTGAGAGAGAGGGAGAGAGAGGAAGAATGGGTGAATGAAGGAGGGAGGGAGGGGGGAAGGAAGGAAGGGAGGGAGGAAGGGAGGCAGGCAGGCAGTGGAGGAATCAGTGAGTGAGAGAGTGAGTAAGTGAGTGGGTGAATGGGGGAGGGAGGGGGTGAGTGAGTTAATAAAAGAATAATCGAGTGAGTAAGAGTGACAAGCGCGTACACATAAACATGTCAAAGACAAACAGACAGACAAACAGACAGACAGAGCCAGACAGATTTCGAGAATACATGGAACAAATAGACAAATCCAGACAGGCACAGATAGCAGGGAGAAGAAAGCATGCTTTATGGACAATACATAGTACAGCTATTTTATGTCCAGAGTGTATTTAATGTGCCACAAATGTCCTGGAGGCTTTACTCCCCAGTCAGAGAGAGATTACATAGTTCATGAATCTGGTGCCGGGATTCCATGTAAAACAATTCCCAGCATATTGATACTGCCTTTTATTTACAAATTTTCCCTTAGGAGATGCTGACACCTGCTGTGACACCTCAATGCACTGAACTAAATCAAAATATAAACAAAGTCCTGGGAAATAGGGCTCCAATTGAATAGGTGTGAGGTGAGAACTGGGACATGACACAATGCATGCATGCAGTGTGACCCTATAACACAATGGTGTTCTGCCCCAGTTGTTACCAATGTCAACACTAAGCACTTCATATCAATTCAATCTCTCACTCATCACAAATAATTCTAAATAGAAGCCGTATCAATATGGCAAACCCAACTCCATAGAAATAGCAGCTTATTTAAGGAAGATGTTGTGAACAAAATTGTTCTTTTATTGAGTAAAAAGTATTTAATAAAGTTGTCCAATTTAATATACCATTGGTAATTAAACTGAAAATGTTCTTCTCAATCCTTCAAAAGATGTCTAATATTTCTAATTCAACTTCAATGCCTTTTCAGTAAATTTTATTTTGGTTCATAGAGCTCTGAAAGAGAAACAAAAATTTAGATTTGTCTGCAGATTGTTGTACAGTGAATTGCAATCTACAGTTTTATCCATAAGAATAATTGAAAAAAAGTATTACCTTACAAAGTCCCCTTTGTCAACAAGTGCTTTATGTAAGATTGAACATGCTAAGGATTTTGGGCTATAACAGTGGTTTTATTCCAGTAAAACTTTTGGGTAACCTCTTGCTTAAGGGAGAAAATTATAAAGCAATTGAAAATCCTATAGAGATTGTGAAGTTAATCAGGCGCATTGATTTGAACTTGTCTGTCTATGGACTGATGGATGTAACACGGGCTCCAATGGAGCTTATTTCAGGCCCTAGAGACTCAGGAACAACTAGTGTAACATGATATTGGGAATATATTGCTTTCAGGAGGTTTGTGCTGCTAAATCCTACAGCATTTGATTTTAATGCTGTGCCCTGCAGTCCGGATGAAGTCTCTATTTTAAGTAATAAGTAATATGTATTTCAATAATGGCTTCAATACTATGTTGCGCAGTATGTTTTTGTTTCTTGTTTCCTCTGTTCTGTGACCTTCCACAAGGGTTTTAAAGCCAGGGTAGATCTCTCGTGGCACTTAATGTTGTACAGTTAGTAAGTTGTACAGTCATGATAAATTTCATTATGTTATTTACTTGACCTCTACGTTGGGCTTATTTCATTGTGTAACTGTTCCGGAGCAATTTTATAGATCGTTTTATAAATGTCATATTAAATTTGTTAACAGAACCTTTAAACCCCACTCTCTGTATTTTTGCACTAATAAGGTCTTGGACAATTTGAAATATTGAAATATTTCTGAAATTAAACTTAATAAGATTTTTTGAACTTAACAACAATTTTGTAATAAAGCCACAGAAATATAAAGAACAAGGTGCCTTCCAGTGCCAACTTATTCTAATAAAAACCTTTGAAAAAAATAAACTTCACAGCCCTGCAAAGACACTACTTTAGCTAAAGCAGAATTGCAAACATTCTCATAACAAGCTTGACTGAGCAGGACCCTGGCTTTATGCCTTCCATAGAAACAATACAAATCAGTCTGATGAACCTTGCTCACAATTTGATGAGTTCTGGCAAAACTGCTGTCACGTAGACAAAGGTCTATTACAGACTGTCATACCTGATAAGCTGTGAATGTGACCTTGAGTCTGAGTCCATGTAACCAAGGTCATTTGTGGTACAAGAGTGATAAAGCTCTACATCATTGGTACTCCATGTGCTCTTGAGCAGGAAATTACATTGTTGTCAATCTAATGATGTATTGCACCACAGTGTAACCTTGCTAAAATGTAAATAATGCCATTGTTTTGCTTTTCTCCACAGTAAACAGTGCATAGTTTACAATAACTTGCAGATGCCTAAGGTGCTCCAAAGAAAGTGCTTTTAATAAAATAATGTAATAAAGGTTAAATACCTGATATTTTATTCAACAGTTTTGCTACTTTAAAATATGAAAATGCAAGTGTCACCTTTCTTTTTTTCATGAAAGAGAATTAATTTCTTAAAGAGATATTTCCTATTATAATGGAATTTGGATACCAAATACTCTGAAGCAATTTTTAGTAGGTGTTTTTAAAGAGTGTCAGTTGGCACTTTCCTGATTAATTCTTATTGACAACATGGCACATTCCTTTCACTTTGATCAAAGCTTTTGAAAAGTGAAACATTTTATACATCTAGCAAACAAAGGCATTATTGTGTCATGGGTAATAGATGTTAAAAAACACAGTTTTATTCAAGTGAAGTTTCACTAAAATTTCTGTAGTAGCAATTTCAAGAGAAGTTAACCCTCTTAAAATCAGTGGCAAAACACAGTTCACTTTTCTTAAATCTTGCATTATCTAAATTGAACCAACTGCACATAATGGACACTGAGAGGCAATAGGACCTATCAATGCAGGGGACATGACTAATGGGAGTTACAGAGGAAATTGCACTCAGGAATTCTAGGGGAACAATTTGAATGGGATTGGATTCACTTATATTGTGCTGTGAAGTAGTTCATTAATGACATTTGTGTCAGAGATCTCACTGCTTCCCTGCAACTGTGAATGAGATACATGACCAATGCACATTTAATATTTCATGCTGAACTAGGAAATAAATTCTGTCATTGTAAATTCTGTACAGCAAAAAGATTTATTTTGCCTCAAATTGAAAAATTTAACAAAATAAAAAAGAAAGCAGAGAATAAGATAATGAAGTATTTTTATTTCTGCACTTCATTCTCAAAGAAATAATTGTAATGTCAAAGGTAAAATAACCATTTAGTTAAAAAGACCTGTTAGATTTTTATTTTTAAGTGTACATTTAAGAATCTATACTCCTGTTGTTGTAGTTTGCAAATCGATGTACAACAATCTGCAGGCAAAGCTATTACAGAGCTGGTCAGGCACTGCACGCCTGTAAGTAATCATTCTACATGTGTCTAAGAGGTAATTACCTTTACAGTTTGACCACCTGCACCCTCCGAGGCTACACTGAGTCCGACTCATGAAAATATTATCATTTTCTGTTTACGGGTACATTGTGATTTTCTTATGGACATACCCACATAAAGTATATGGTTATATTGCAGGTGGAGCTATCATATTACATTAAATTATATAAGAAATTATATACACTAGGTGGCACGCACAAAAATCTCTTAGCACATCAGGCCCATTAACACAAAATGATACTTGATTTTACCTTGATAACCTGATTAATACATACTTACATGCAGTTCCTTGCTGCTAGAGCTCTGTGTACAAATCTTGCCAAAGCTAAGTGTTTCACAGATTATTCTTAGAGCATTACAAAAACATAATAAATGGTGGAAAATACAGGTGGAGCACCAGATGTCACCCTTCGGATCACCACAGTCAAGCAAGCAATATGCACCAGGCTTTTAAACCCGTGGGGAACGTCACGCAAAGTCGAAAATAATGGTAACCAGTGGCTCCACTCACTAGAAATTCGCGTCTACAATTTGTGAACTTCAAAATTCTGTTGTCAATTTTTCGGTGGCAAAATTCTAAATTCACTTACTTACTTGAAAAGCATTTTAACTATGGAGAGGTCAAGCTGCACGTTTTCGTCATAACTGTAGGTGTACGTTGAAAATGATCTAGTTAAAAACGAATTTAAACGAAGGAAATACGTGGCATGAAATCACCAGATTCCCTCAGCCACGAATGTAACGCCACCGAGTTGAAATTAATTACAGTATTTATTTCATATTGATACGGCAGTATCAATATGTGATTAAATTACAGTATTCTTCTTACACGTACAAGTTGTCGGTAAAACGGGTAGCTTGACCTCGCTATGTATCTCAGAATCAGAAACCTGTAGCTAAACACAAAGGTCACTGGGCCCTTCACTTTAATTTTGATACGGCTTCTATTTAGAAATATTTGCGATGAGTGAGAGATTGAATTGATATGAAGTGCTTAGTGTTGACATCGGTAACAACTGGTGCAGAAAACCATTGTGTTATAGGGTCACACTGCATGCATGCATTGTGTCATGCCCCAGTTCTCACCTCACACCTATTCAATTGGAGCCCTATTTCCCAGGACTTTGTTTATATTTTGATTTAGTGTCAGTGCATTGAGGTGTCACAGCAAGTGTCAGCGTCTCCTAAGGGAAAATTCGTAAATAGAAGGCAGTATCAATATGAATCTCGCAATATTTAACAAGAAACGCATTGGATCACAAAGGAAACGCAATCGGTTTCTTTCAGTGCGAATAGTGACCATACGAGAAGAAACACGAAACTCGCGAAACACAAACCACGAAGATTAGATTAAAGTGTTCTTGATTAAATCTTTTAATATCATCCGTAATTGCCGTTTAAAATGACGAAAACGAAACTTTCACAATAGTAATGTAACCTCCGAAAATTTATTCAAGTGCAAGTTGAAACAATTTACGTAACAATACTTAAGACTTGAAATGAAAGATTAAAGTGAAAAAAATACTAAGGCACAGAATTACTGTAGTCTGAAATCGTCTTCATTTCTATTTGGATTTCATGAGTCCATAGTGATGAAGCAAATTGACTGTTTTTTCTTTTAATTTTTTGTCGGACCAGGGTCCATCTGTGAGGCCACGGATAATCGCCGTTTTGGACTTCGTGTGACCTTCCCCCATGGCTTTTAAAGTCAAGGTGGATCTCTTGCCAACACACTCTCTTGCTTGTGTGTGGTGATCCTGAGAGTCACATCTGGTGCTACACCTGCCTTTTCCACCAATAGGGGTGTACATGATACATGTGCATACGGCTTGGCTGGCTGGGCTCCCCTCATATGCATCAGCTGGGATTTGAACTCATCTTGCAGTGCTGAGCTGCTCAGTGACTAAGTGAAACGTGCAAACCAACAAATTGAGAATATTAGGTGCTAACAAAGAAGAAAGGTCTCTATGGTCTTTAAATACAGTGAAACTTGTCTTGGGTGAACGTTGTTTTGGGAGAACTAAAAGCAATTGACGAACTGTTTTCTGATCACCAAATTAGTTTTTTGCACTAATTTTACACTGTTTTGGACGAACACACTGTCATCCACGAACTGTTTACCTTGCACAGTGGATAGTTCGCCCAAAACAAGTTTTACTGTAGTAAATTTCAGTTTATTCTTTGAAAAGCATCATGAAAAATTGTGAAGAATTGTGACAAGGCTAAAGATATTTTGATCAAGTCAAAATTAACAAAAAATCCATGTACGGTGAGTAGTTATAAGACCAAAGATTTCCTGAAAATTTGCACCTAAAAGGTACCTCTGACCTTCCTGAAAATTTGCACCTAAAAGGTACCTCTGACCTTCCTGAAAATTTGCACCTTAAAGGTACCTCTGACCTTCCTGAAAATTTGCACCTGAAAGGTACCACACACACAACTGTACATGCTGATTGTTTTTGCATTTTTGGAAGAAATTTGTTAATGATTTAACTTAAAGGTCCCAAATATAAGTCTCATTATAGTTTAAATGTTTTCCATACAATTTCAAAAGCCCTTGTTTAAAGGATGATATTTGAATCAAGCTAAAACTGAGATGATTTCTTTGACATTTGAAACAGCAACAGGAAGTTGAAGATGTTATTATCTCTTTTTTTTTACTCATGTGAATCTGTGACACATAACCTTCAAGTCTTTTTCATGGGAATAATAATGTCTTAATGGATTTCATCCTGAATTCTCGGAGAATAACGTAACTCTGTAACGTTTTTTCATAAACAAGTGTACTTACTACAAAATAACTATTTTCGAAGAATTCCTGCTGATCTTGATGTTACTTGAGACTTTACTTTAATGTTACTTGAACTTTGAATTTAAAACATATCGGACAAATAAGCAACTTTTGAAACAGCTCGTAAAATAATAGTTGAAAAAGTTTGTACAAAAAAATTTCCTTCTGCGATATTGACGGACAGCGTCTTTGAGACATTGAATTTCATCATCTCAGATAAATTGTCTGTTTATGCCTCCTAATTTTGGGAGCAGTAGATGTTTTGGTTTAAGTGAAAGAAACTGTGTAGAATTCTAATCTTGAAAAATGAAATAAGCTTCAGGAGCTGAGGTTTTGCACAATATGAGGCACAATGCGCTGTATGAATTGAAATATAACCTAAAATTGCACTCGGGCAGTCTTTTACTACTTCGCGACCATTCTAGTCAAAGAGACCACTCTTCCTCACAACAACAGTGGTTACACTGCATTAGGTCATGCAAGTGTGCATAGCAAAGATTTGCATGAAATACATGCTTAGCAACTAAACAGTATATCTACAAATCAATGAATATAGGATGCCACTGACAGTTCTTCAATATATAAATGAATAATTACCATAATGATATGGTAGACTCTCATTATTAATACCACAGATTTCATTTCTTTTCAATTTTTATTTTCCATTCTTTTCTCTGCTGTGAGGTTTCTTACAGTTTTTAATAATTACTATGAATAAAGCAGCCCAATGCAAACATTTAATGAAATAAACAAAAACCTGTTGGAGTTTTATTTTTATTTTTTAAAAATAAAATAATTGAAAGAAAACTAAAACAAGTTCACTGTTAGAGACTGAGAGTTTTAGTTAAATGGCATTAGCAGAGTCCAAATGACTAATGAGACTTGCAGTGGACACACAAATTTTGTACCCTTACATAAAGGACACTCACTGGTTTAGTGATGTTGAAGAGGTTCATTAGTACCACTTGTGTCACATAGCTTACAGTCCAGAGGAAAGAGACCTGCTCACAAATCTTGTATGAAATGTTGATATTAGCCCTCTAAAACCGATAATACTGCAGGTGCTACCTTTTACAATTAAAGGTCAAGTTTTTGTTTCAGAGAAAATGTTATTGCATCCGGTTATTTACACACAGAGATGTTTGTGGAAATTTTATGTGGAAGCTGGTTTGTGCAAACAATGGAAGCTGACAGCAGTCTTCAACTCAAAATAAATGTAACATTACTTTCAGACCCTGCCACTTTACAATTTGGTTTGAAAGGTAAACACCATATTCTACAGAGGTTACCTTGAGATAAGTAAAATTTAATTGAAAGCAGCTTTAACGTAATGCATAGTGAACGTAGTACATTATGTCATTACTATGACAAGTCTGTAGTATATATCTTTAATAATTAATAATCACTGAGTTTGGGATTTCTTTCAAAATTAATCAATAAGTTTTCAAAAAAGTTGCCTTGACATTGAAGTACAGGCTAAAACAGTAAACACCTAAATTGATCATGATCAATGTGGTCTGACCTATTAGCCTTCTGTACAGAGGTTGTTTGGTGCCTCTAATGTAAGATTCATTACACTTTGCCCAAAAAAATACTCCCAATTTGCAAAAAAATGTTCAAAGACTTTCAACATTTTTTGTACAGTGCTTTGGAAAGCGTATTTGAAATTTTACTGGTGGAAAGTTGATTAGCATTAAGTTACACAGCTTTACAAAATGTCTCACCTTGAGGCAATCTCCAAAAGAGCCTTTGTACTGTTACATGTGAAGCCATTGTAGAATAATTGAAAGGTTGTTAGAACACCTGAACCTTTTAAGTAGTACACTTTACTGCAATCATTATTCAAGCTCATTTCTGGTTGAAATCAGATCTTGTTAAAATTTACTGTAAAACTCACATACCAACTGCACATAAATCTTTGAGGTGACACTTTTGTAATCTTCTACTAATTGGTTTGGGTGCAGCTCCTTCATGATGTTATTTACTAAATGTGTCTCAGTTTCAGTGTGATGGATAAGTGACACTTTCTCATTTACCATCTAAAGGAGATGCAACAGCAGAGGTACAAAATCTAATCACTAAGCAATCCAACTTTATCCAAGATTCAATGGGTTTCAGTCTCAGGATTTAGTGTGATGGGTAATTGATATATAAATGGTAAAAGTGAAACATCTGAGACTGCATTAAATGAAAAATTATCCAAAATTCTAATATACACTAAAATATTATGTGCAAAATATTGTACAGAAAAAGAACTATTTCTTCATTTAAATTAAGTTATTTCTGCAGACAGATCTTTAGTAAATTTGTAGTATGAATGGTGCAGAGCACCACAGACATGACTAATGGGACCTGCAGAGGAAATGGTCAATTGTACTCAAAACTTCAGTGGCAACAATGCTTATTCAGTGTTGAGGAGCTGTAGGTTGAGTGGTTTACTTCTGTAAAAAAGCTTCATTAGTGATACTTGTGTCAAGGATATTACTGTCTGGCAGAAAGGACCAATTCAATAAGGATCTTTCCAAATGTTGGAAAAAGTAAGGAAACAAGCTAAAAATATAAGTCTGGGTTCTTTTTCTCTTTAATCTAATGCCCTACATAACAAGTAGAATTGGTCATATTGTGCTGGTCTGAGATGTCAATTAATCTTTACTGACACAGCTTTACTACAGTTTCACCTTGAGGCTTTGTCCAGTGTAAAAGCTGATGTGTTGCATGTAAACCTCTTGTTATTGAAATACGACAGGGACACCTGAACCCTGTTATGAGATATACTTGTATTTAATTAGCATTATTCAAGACAGTCCAGTGGTTCATTTATCCATTTATGTATAATAAATATCTGACTGAAAAATATTTCACATTTGCCACAGCTTAATTTAACTATACCTTAAAATGACTTGCAGTGGTAACTCCTCAACAGCATCATTTTTGGAACCATTTTGTATTCTATCTTATGTACAATCACACATATTCACATGTACTTTTTGTGCTGGTTTTACTAATTTCTTTTTTCATGATGTATATTCTACTTTGTAAGATTTAAAGCACGTTTAAAATCTTACATTGATAAGTAGATGGCAAATGCATTAATATGTTAATGTATCATCTAATGAAGGAAGGGGGAACTGTATTTGTTTGAGCATTTGCGTCAGGTTGTCATTTGCTAAATGTGTTTGACTTTTTAAGTGAAGTGCAAGTGACATTTTCTCCATTACCGCTAACAGGAATTGCCGATACTGCGACAAATCTGATTTCAGAGCAATTTCTAATTTATCTCAGATTTAATTTAAGAGGAATTCTTTTCCAAGTTTGATTACAAGATCAATTTGCGTCCGGTTTCACACTCAAAAACTCATTTTGTTTCAGTATGTGTTGATCTTAAGAATATTTGTATCAGCACATGTTGTTGACCATGAACATTGTGAAAAATGCCGTTTGACTGGTTCCTGCGACCCAGATAGACTTTAATGCAGCTTTAAAATTATGACAATTGAATTTTACTTTTCACAGAAGCAGAAATGTCTGTATCATATAGCCTTTAAATGAAAAAATACCGCAAAATGGAGCCAATTTTAGTAATGTATAAATTTAGCAGGGTTGGAGGACAAATGAATTTCAAGCTTGTTCAGTAGGGTACGAAGTGTATGTTACAAAGCGCGATTTACAGCTTAAATTATGGGATGGTGTGCTGGACTGCAATAGTAAAGTGTAGGACTTTTTTGCCGCCCTAGTAGCAATAGAGATTGAAACCATTTTGGAAAAATAGCGCATCAAAAGCAAGTGTGAAATTCTTGCGTTCTTTCCTTTGTTATGTTCGTTTCCAAAATGATAGGGATTTCAGGAGCTGCTGAGGGACAATAAATACAAGCTACACTTCGTTCATTAGATAGAAATCGAACAACTGTGTACATAAGGGTATAAGGGAGCTCTCATAAGTTACCACGTTAAACTTCTGATACTATTTCTGTTTACTACCCTACTGTTTGTATGAAAATTGCAGTAAAACTTAATTTTATCGCAAAATGAGCCAATTTTATTCTTGAACTTACATTATGATACGACTCTGTAAGCAGAGATTTTCCCTATGAGCCAGCGACATCTCCTGAATAAACTGACTTATTTCACCTAAATACACTAAGGTTTCACATTTGAACCAAAACACAAACAACAACAAGCCATGACCTCAGCATTTTAGAAGACAATAGATGGTCTGCAACAATAAGGATCCAAATTTATTCATGCTGCTATGGATGAATGCCTGACCTGACTGAAAGTTTCACACCTGTGCTTGTTGGTACAAAATATGTCAAAGCATGCAAATATCATGTTTTATCTATTGTCCTATAATGCTGAGGTCATGGTTCAATGTTTTTGTATTCATGCATCATTGCACAGCAGAAGAAATTAGCCTGACATCAGTCGGAAATTTTGTGAACTAGTCACAATAATCTAATTAAAGGACGTATCCTAATTAAAGACTATTTTCTCTTCTGACAGTTGACTTAACACTTCAATAAGTCTGACAGTCTATAATGATTTCTATAATTCGATATAATAACCTAGACGTTTTTTATGATCAAAGTCTACGGTTCCAAAATCGATAAATATAAACGATGCTAGTGACAGATCTTCAATATGGCAAAGAGTTAATGGTTCGGTAATTGCCTAAGTTATTGGAGATCAAAGATTCAATTCCACTCAGATAATACCATTAAAATAGACATATCAAAAGAAAACTTGAAATAAAAACAGAATTATGTCCATTCCAAAATTTCACTTGCCCTTAAATGAAGCGGATTAGGCTATGAAGCAACTATATTTCGGTTGGAGCATAAATGCTGCAGTTTAAACTGTGGACCAAATAAGAGCCACAACACAGAAACAAGGTCCCGCAACAATTGAATTGAATGAGCTCAGCATGAAATTCTATCTTTGCGGGGCGCTTAACTTTTGATAGAAATTTCATGATGTGTTAAAAATACAAGTAACAACATGGAATTTCACTTTCTTAAAATATACTGGTAGTTCAATACACTGAACCAAATATTCGCAAACATTTGCTGTTCCAACACTGGTACAGCTTACAATCATTTTGTGGGGTCACTGGACACGGGATGATGTTTATGTCATGGCATATGAAGTTTGACAGCAAGGAATTTTTCCAGTCATCTCTGGCAGATCATAGTCCAAAGAATTGCTGAGTAGACATTGAACTCTCGAACAAGCCTTTTCTCCCCTAAACCACCGTTTAAATTATTTTGACACACTAGATAGAATAGCAATACACCTATTAACAAATATGACAAAGATACATACCTCTAACTTCAGTCTGGGTCATAGATACAATTTGAATCAAGGAAAATATCCACAGTGACTGGTTCATCTTCAGCCGCTCACAAGAGTTGTAAATCCAAACGTATCTGAAGTGAAACGTCAAATGTTTAAAGACAAGTCTTACAGCATAGTATCCAATGTAAGAATACAAAGTCTTGCCTCTGAAAGCCTCTCCAATAATGGTATTGCCAATGGAGAAAGTTGTGATTTAAAAGCAAACGGAGCATAGAGGTGGCAGCTTCACTGGGGTCTGAAGCTGCACCACTCAACTTATAATGGTGATCTCAATGACTCGGTAATCTGCACTACGTGCCGAATCCGCTGCCTTTGTTTGGTTTCAAAAAAAACAGGAATACTTGAAACGTAATCAGGGTTGTGAAACCGAACCAATCGAAAGTTTTCATGCCTCAGATATTTATTATTTTCTCTTAAAGTATTGCGTTTATATATGAGTCTGTTTGTCTGTTTCAAATCTGTATTATATCTTTGGAGATAGTGATATAACAGTTTTGTAGCCATCTCCAAAGATGTGATACAGATATTTAAAGAAAAACTAAACTATATTTAAATAAAAGAAATTTATTACCATAATAGCTATCCACCTCACATATCAATATAATACTATAAGAGAGGTTAGTAAGTACCTGTGGTATTAAAACTTTCGATTGTGTCCATTTCACCACATTGGTATTGTTTGTAATTTTGTTAGACTTTGGTCCATTTCATTTTTGAAGCAACTGATTGCCCCCATTTTGGACTTTGTGTGACCCTCCCTATGGGTTTTAAAGTCAGGGTGGTTCTCTCGCTTGCATTAGACACTTTTTTCTCAATATCTGTTCAAAACCATGAAATATTAACACAAACATCAAAACATTAAAAACATCTTGCAACTTTAAGTACATTTAACCCAGATACCGTCCTTTACCCCCAGGCATTTGGCATCTTTGAAACTTTGCCAAAACTTGTAAGTGTATTGAACGGACCATTAGGCTACATTTTCTGAAATTGTTTTCATTTTGCAACAATAGAAGGCATCCTCTGTTTCTTCCATAAATAATTCTTCCATAACAGCATTACCATTTTATTTTGAAAGACATCCTGCCACTATTCAATCATACTTGCAGGTCCCTTGTTGGTGGCACCCCTATTGTCTGTACTTGGTGTATGGAGTTCATGACCTTCACATCAAGTTTTGTTTTGTTTACATTTTGTTTCCACTTGGTTGAAATGAATCCATTCCAGTTCACTCCCATTCAGTAGCTAATTACTACAATTGCAATCTTGCTGTGCTATGTGTGAAGTCTGACAATAAGAAATATAAAGTTAAGTCAAGTATATAAATAAGGTCTGCATCAAAATATTGACAGTCAGTGGAGGGAACCAAAACTCAAGCTATCCAGTGAAGTTCAGATATAGTCTCTCATTTATAAATTTTCAGCCAACAGGAGTGCATAAACAAAAAAATATGTTTAACGCGTCGCACCATGAATTATATGGATTTGAATATCTCTTGTCTCGATACTAACAAACAGTGGCATTAGAAACAAAAACATTGGTATGAAACCATGTGTAATATCCGCAAAAAGTTATTTCATCAGGTTTCAAATTGTAAGAATCCAAGAACTAAAGAGGGGAAATTTTGAGATAATCATTAATTTCTTACAGTAACAGTAATATGAAAAACATTTTGAAGTGGATCATATGGAAGGGTCCTTGGCGTGACTGCCTGCAGCGACCTTAATTTGACTGCAGTTTATGCAGTAAGAACCTGCTGTATATTTGCATGTAATCATGTGTGGACTAATTGGATAGCAATAGCTGCACCTGGTCCGCACTGTATGTTGTATTGCAAAGCGATACAATCTGCGGCCTAACTTCATCCAGATCTGATTGTGACACGTAAATTGGCATCCAGAATGGAGACTCGTTACACATTGTTAACTACGTTTTCCATGTAATGTTTTCTTAAATTTCTTGTAACCACTGGCACCCTCTTTTTCGATGTCCATGTGTTTCAAAGCCACAGTGGATCTGTTACTTGCCTGCTTTCTCACTTGAGCACTATGACCCTAAGAATCACTTGAAAATTTTAACCTGTTTTGCTTAATACGGGCATTGTGTATGGGTGTCAGCGGGCAGCTGGGCACACTTTTCACAAATGATCTTTATGTAATATTAATTCAAAGAATAAAGGTCAGCTAAGGAACTATACGAGGTTTTGGACATGGAGAGGATATCCTTCGGCAGAACGACAGCACAGAGTAAGGTTCTTTTTATCCAAAATAAACGGGCTTGAACTAAAGGTTTCTCCTCAGACAACTCATTGGTTTTTCTCAAATTTGAAAAAGATTTAATTTTAATGAAATTCAAAGCAAACAGTAAAGTTCCCTCAATTTGGAAAAAGATATTTTTGTGCCACTATTTCAAAACTGATAGTTATTTCATTCTTTGAATGGGGGTGAGACACTCTTAGCTTAACTTTTCTGCCGGTAACGCTGTCTACACTTGTAGAATATTTCATCCCCTTTCTCCGAATAAGTTGGCGAGTAAAAATCAAAAGTGTTGCCAACCTTAGTGTTTTGTTTTCTGTGCGTAATCAATGCCACTTGGCAGAGAACGAGCAATTAACTCTGAGCTCTGCCAGGTAAACGGTTAATTATTGAGACATTCATTGATTAAAAAACCTTGAAATTGCCTAATTAAAGGTTGTGATTTATTGAGTGATTATACAAATAGTTTTGTTTACTGCAGCTTTATTCGTAGACAAATGGGACATTGGAGAATTTAACTGCAAATTCTGTTTCTATTTCATTCAACAAAATGAAAAAATTTGATTGAAAACACTAGAAACACTCAATTTTGAATTATTGTCTTAACATTGCGATAAAAACTGTTCGTTCTCAATGTATTTTTTCAATGTACTGTTTTCTCTTTAATTTTAATAATGCGAACTAAATAATGTTAACAACTTATGCTACATTGTCTTTGTGTCAAATAAGTTGAACAGAGCAGCACTGATTTTACATCAGTAAAATGTTAATTCTATGAACCCCATTTCTTCATTATTTCAGGTCAATAATACTGAAAATCAAATATAAAGTTAATATTGAAAATCAAATACAAATTATGGAATTGAAAACTGACTTCAAAAATTAAATTCTGGTGCTCAGCTCAAATGAGAGTTTGGAATGTATAAGTTCACTGCTGTTATTTGAGACTAATTTGACATACCTACAGTGTAGAACAACATATCTGAGTTAATTTGGTTTACATTATATGTAAAATTATTTAGAAATACTGAAAAATTACTGAAAAGTTTTTTGTTGGACCAGGGTCCATCTGTGGGGCCACTGATTACCCCTGTTTTGGACTTCGTGTGACTGTCCCCATGGGTTTAAATCCAGGCTGGATCTCTTAACTGCACTGCACTCTTTCTTGCTTGTGTGCAGTGAGCCCAAGGGTCACATTTGGTGTGACACCTGCCTTTTGTCCACCAATAGAGGTATACACTGTGTAAGCATGTTTATGGCAAGGCTGGCTGGGCTCCTTTCACATGCATCAGCCGGGATTAGAACTCGTGACGCAGTGGTGCGATGCTCAGCGATGCGTGACTAAGTCAAACGCGCTAACCAACTGAGCTATTCCACCCACCATACTGAAGAATTTTTAGTTCAAACAAAATCTATGACAAATAAACCGTCTGTTGTGTTATGTCAAATTCAAACACTGTTCTTTATTTATCCGATGCGTTGCTCGAGGATTGCTGATGTCGGTTATTATGATGCTAAAATAAGGTGATTAGAAAATTACTAAATCCGGAGGGGAACATGTTTAGATGTGAACTCCATTAAATATTCCACTTTATCAAAAAGGAACTTTGATGTGGATTTGTAATCCTTTCACGACTAAAGAAACGCACAGACGAACACAAAGTATGAGTGACTTTTATCTTGTAACTTTAATGGCAACGTTCTCTTGTTGACATCGCACCCAGTCAGCGCGCCTGTAACACGCACAGGGTGTGAGACGTCAATAGTTCTTTCAGCAATAAGGAAAATCAGTATCTTTCAAAATCAAGGCTTAAATCAAACCATCTTGCAATGACATATTTGGCACATGCTTCAGAAGGAGACAAGAATTCTGTAGATGACAAGGATACACAGAATATTGTGATATTTTCTAATTTAGTCAAGTGTAATTATATACAGAGTAGCTCCTCATTTTTGAAGGGTTTGAGAACTCAGCTATTGCATTTTCAACGTCCATGAAGTTTTTCTATGCTTTATTAAGGTTACATGCAGATCATAAAATACTGATTTGTTGCTTTTTACTAGTTGCAAAATCAAGTGAAAATTGTTCAGCTATTGCCAAAATATGTTCTGTTATCCGTGCAAACAGTTGATTTTGTCTTGAAGTCCCGCATTTGTCGTCCCACCACCTGATGCATGCTTTCTTAGTATCTGATCTGCTGTAGTTATGTTGCATTTTGTGTCTTTTAGCCTGTCACTCTACAGATACGAATGTGCATTCAGCTCCTTTTAATTTATTTCATTTTGCCACAACAGAACTCCAAGCGCCTGTTGTTCTCAAAATAAGGTGAAGAGCCATTCACTGCTGATTCTGTGTTTTTCACTCTGCCATATCTTGTAAAGTTGCATTCGGATTTGCATAAAATGGTAAGTGTGTTAAATATCTAAATAGGTAATGCTTCTACCATTGTTTACTCCGACGAAATAACAGCATTTCATACCGTCCAAAATCAGAAACCATTTTCAGTTGAAACTTTTATTTCACTTCTAATTCATAAAACGTTAGACGATAATGAAACTAAAACTAAGGTACAAGACTTCTCTTTAATATTACTGATTAAAAATGATTCTATGACGCACGCCTGATTTTATATAAACAAAGCATATGCGATATTTTATTGTTTTTATTTTGAGTTGTTCGTTTTATGTTGTCTATGATATTTAAAACCTTTTTATATTATTGAGCCTCATGTTCGATGGAGGCTCAGGCTCTCTGATTTGACGAGATGGCTCAGTTGTTTTCTAACGGATTAGAGTCAAGCTGCACAGAGTAGAGTCAAGGCAGACATAGTATACAGTCAAGTCATTTCAGATCATTTTAGACACTTTCTGTGGGAAAAATGCAGTTTATTTTAATATTGAATTGAGAAAATTCTTGGTAAATACGGCAAGAGGCTTTGTGTAGCGACATGTCATCCCTTGTTTTGTGTCTCCTCTGATATTAAAAACCTTTTCGTGTTATGTTAGATGGTATTTTGAAGCGCAGCAGATGCGTACTACACCGGTGCTTTCTCTGCAGTTGACATTTTTGTTAATGTCATGGCATATGAATAAAGTTATTCACCAACGTTTTACAACAAATCCGTGATACAGTGTCATGAACATTGATTGAAGAAATTGATTCAGGAAGCAAATTACAGACTTCGTGACATTTAGCAAAGGGGTGGTTATTCTGGTCTAGAGCGGAATAACAACACGTTTGAAAATTTTGACAAAAAGTTTGTACCTCTCAATAAACAATTTAAAATGACACTTAAATGCAATATATTAAGGTAAAGTTTTTGTTATTGTTTTTATTTTAATTTGTTGTTGGACCAGGGTCCATTTTGGGGGCAACTGATTTCCCCTGTTTTGGCCAGGGTGGTTCTCTTGCCTGCACTCTGTCTTTAGGTTAAGGTCAAGTTAGTTTAATGTTTATGATTACAAACCTTCTACATCAGTTGATAGTCTAGTCTTTGTTGACGTTAATAGAAATTCACACGAAGCTGTGAGGAATAGATAGAACTGATACAGATAGCTTATTTTGCACTAATGTACATCAGCTGTGGTTTACAAGTTTAAACTTCCCAGGCAGAAATAAAATCCAAGAACTCAACCAACCTTGGTTTATCTTCAACTAAGCCATCACCTGATTATAGATAATGAGATCAGCAGCAGCTCTAATCAGCAACATTATCAAAAATAAAACCAGGTGTCCTCCTATGAAGAGCTGGTTCAATTTTACACCTTGGTCTGGTACAGAGCTTGTTGCTATCCTATGTGCTGGGCATAGATTTCACTGAATAACTATCGAGGATGGACATTATTCAATATCCTTTTATCGACATAAATAACACAGCGTGGAATTCTTTTGTTCTTAAATGTCCCCAAAATGATTGAAACTTCAGGAGTTATTTGCTGATACGTAAATGAGCCATTTATTTTAACTGAAAATCTTAACTGTACAATTTGAGAATTGATCTGTTGTAACAAAGAATAGAACCAACATGTGAAATGATAAAATTATTGATCTGTTACAAAATGAGACCTGTAATTAAGCCTGCACAGTCTGTGTTAACAAAATCAATGTGTTTGGCACTTGATAAGGGTTGAGGAAGAGAAACTGGTATTGTAAATGCATTATTAATAGATATCTAAGTGAGAAAAATCCATAGTTAGACATGCTGTGATTTATTATGCTTTTAGATATAGAAAGAAATCAAGACACATTTTGTGTGCAGCATAGGCCTGGCGCAAAATGATTATTTTCTTGACATTCCAGCTGATGAAATTCCTTTCATTTTGGAACAATAACATATCAAAAGCGTAGCATGGAATCTTTTCCTCTATCTTTTGTTCTGTACTAAATAGCAATGAGTTGTGTAATCAATGAATTGGTAATTAATTATATTTTTCCGTCTGCTCACATTGCCCGTAAGACCAGAATTAACGAGGATGACCTGTCAGTGCACAGAGCTTCACGCTCTTGACAAACTTTTCTCCAGAATTGTCTGAAATGCCAGAAATACATTTTCTTTATTCCGTAGGGGGTGGGGGTCGGGTGGGTGGGGTCATGAAACTCAAAAAGAAAGAAGGATCTTTCATTTCATTTACAATGAATATTTCTTTGTATGTTGAACTGGAAGGCAAGCAAATCAACCTCATGATTCACAGGAGGACAAGTGTACTCCAAATTGTACAATCCATTTAAGTTTGCCTGTTATCATCAGTGCAACACAGTTCTCCATAAATCAAAGATAATCTCCTTAAGACCAGTGCAAATCAAATGGTTCCATTGAGAGGTGATTGAGATCCATTACTTTAACATGTCATCAACTGTTCAACAAATGTGGTAATAATGCACCATTAGAGAACATGTGCATTCTCCTTATGGACAACATAATGCACAAATTGGTCAATCTTAGGGCTGAGATGATTGACTGGCATAATCTGAGTGTTATGAGTGAAGCTGGTATTAGATAGAGACCCAAGGAGCAGGTGCAGGGTTTGTAGGGGCCATAGGGGAGGATCTGGGTCTCTCTCCAGACCTGTCAAACCTTAGTTCTAATTTAATGACAAAGTTTGAATGAAGACAAGGCAACTGTTTAGTAAAAGATTACTTGGATGCTTTAATAGTTTACTCGGGAACTGACATAGAACTTACAAAACTTGACAAATTATTAAAAACTTTAAAATGAACAGAACCAAATTGAAGTTCTAAGATTCCAATACGAAAGGCAAATAGAAGCTACCACTTTTAATTTGAATTTACAGCAGTTAGTGGCCCTTTATCTGTCAATAAGTTCTGTATTGTGGGTATTATTAATCATTTGTAAGAATGCATCACAGAATAAGAGGATAGTAGGTAAGTGTTCAGAAATAATTCAAAGGACGAAATCTATGTGGTACCTTTACACATAAAGGCCTTGGAGCAAGGTTTTAAACAAAGTCAACTTTCTAACTGAAAATTTCCGGCCACCAGAAATAATTTTTTAGTTGTAGTTTGTAAATTTATGTTTTACAGTGTACTGATATCTATTTTCAGACAGTGACTTTCATTTCTGTGAGTAATCATCAGGTTCTGTTGTAACACCAGTTACTACAAATGACACATTCATTGACAAAGGTTCAGGTGTCATTTTTGTAAATCTCAAGTGTCAGAAAGACATGTCTTACACAAAGGAGAAATCTGTATCAGTTTCACTACATTAGGTATAAATAGTAAGTCATTGCCACATCAAAAATGGATGTTCTCCTTTTTGTCCACAAAACCTGCCCTTCAATCAATAACACTTTTATTTTAAGTCCTCAGGAAACATTAGCTGCTCTATTAAATACAAAATATACTACAGTGATATTGAATGATTCAGAGCATTATAAAACAAAGTACCATATTATTTCAAAAGGTATTACACTCATGCAGGATAACATTTTGTTCTTGTATTGCTGTATTAGCTTGTTGCATGTATTTATCATGCATTACAAGGTCCCACTTATATGGTAATTATGTGCCTTGAACCAACACCTGGTTCCTCTGTGGCATTACAGCTTCACAGACACTGGTGATGCAAAGCTAATTTTAATGCTTTTAGCTCAAGCATTCAAAATCAACATTGCCCAAGATGAAATTTGTTGTCTACAGCTCCCTTTTAAAACTGCCACATCACTACGTGCTTTGCTGAAATTCCTTTCAAAACCTTGTAAAATTAATTTACAGGACTACCACTGACTCATCTGTCAATATGTGTTGTCAACACTGAAATTTGTCAAATTATAGTTATGTAGAGGTAATTCAAATTGAATATTTTGAAGCCATGTAGTATTACAAAAGAGATTCATTGTTATGGTTCTGATGTGGTGCAGAAGTCTTCCAGACATGCCATAAATATTGGACATGTTGAGGAAGCATTGATAGCAGAAGAGGTTGAAGTTTAATGCACAACTCGCAGTACAGAGCCAATGTAGATCGCTAATAGGTCATACAAACCGCTGATAAATTGTTACCATAATGTGAGGGCACTGACACCTGAATTAATATGTGATGTAATGCCATTTTACAATGTTAAAACCATTGGTGTGGAAATGTATGATTATGTGGCACTTGGGATAACTCCACTGTAAGCATAAAGCCTGAATTAATGTGTTCCCTGCCTGAAATTAGTCAACATGGACCAAATTTAAGTAGAAATGATCCAATATTGGTTAAGACATACACCAAATAATTAATATTAAATTAATTACTCGATGCAAATTGTTAAATCACAATAACGCTATCTGCAAAAGTGGGAACATGCTCTTCTACAACTTAAATCAACGTATTTTCACATTTATTTTAAAGCGGCTCCAAATCAGGAGTGACGCTAATGAGTACAATGCACAATGTCATTATAACCCATAGCAGTACACGGAATTCGTATCAGAAGTTTAACAATAGTGCATCAAAAGCACAGCGTGAAAATCTTTCGTTCTGTCCTTTGTTCTCTTCGTTTCCAAAAAGATACGTTTTTTTGTACTGGCAGAGTCACCTCATGTCCGAAACAGAGAGCGCCATTAGTCGCACAAAATGAAAAAACGAAACTTCTTTTTGATGATGTGGTATGAGATCCTGCCGAGAAATTTCATATCCTTTGGCAGGATATTTGATATTCTTACAGGGTTTACTTTAAATTCAGACAGTAATCTTCTTTCCATGATTATGAATAGAGAAGGCACTGTATTTTTGCGATTTAATTTATTCCTTTTGTAATAAAAAAGGAAATATGGAAAAATTTAAAAGTTTACTGTGGATGAAGTTAAAAAATTCCAGAAATCGATTGATTCTAGAATATTAGTGGCATTAGATGATAATTTGTATGTGACAATAGATAAACAGCATTGATCAAAAGTAAAGATAGGAGCCTGTAATTACTGTGCATAATTCGTGTTTGATAATCAATGTGTTTGGCACTTGATTACAAAGTGATGGGTAAAATGCATCTTTGGCCATTTCAGATAATTTTGAACTCTTTCTAGTAACAAAAAAATCAGTGTATTTTGGACTATACGGCATGAGGCTCTGTACACCGACAGATCATCCCTCGTTTAAATATGGTTCTGTAATAGAAACGTGGTTTACTAAATTGTACAGTAAAACGAGTGGAACATAAAATCATGTTTCTTTGAATAATTTATGTTGATTATTTTTAGCTTTAATTCCTATGTAAACCACCCACAACAAAACAGTCAAAAGTAACGGTTTTGTCGTGTGAAATAACATGGTACAAGAACCAAATTTAACTTGTCTTGGATGTGTTTGTAATCAACTATTGTACAATATCACATCGGTTCTCAGTCGAAATGAATTTCATGATTTGACACTTTGAAAAATAACTTGCCACTTTTAAAATGAAAAACAGTTTCAATTGGGTAAGAAAATATTGGTTGAAGTTCAAAAGGCTGTTTCTCTGACTGCGTTTGTATTTTGCTAACAATATTACTGTGAGCAGTTTCATCCTCTGCGAAGGATGAAATTTATCCGCAGTTTTGTAGCCTGAGCGTATCATAAAATTCTTATCATTTTGGAAACTTACAGAACAAAAGAGACAACAAGATAATTTCACGCTGCTCTTTTGATGTGCTATTGTTCCCAAAATGGTAGAAATTTAATGATACGTTGCCAGAGCCTCCGAGTGTCGCTGTGTGTTCAGGCAACTTTTAACCTAAACGTTTACCACTTTATCTGGAAGGAAACACTCTATGCAAAAACTTTTGATTAGGATTGTCAAAAAACTCAGCGAGACGACTTGAAAAAGACAACAACTAGAAACGTTATTGAGCGAAGAGTTAACATCAAAGAGAATAAAACATGTCGTGTTCGTGTGATGTCGGAAACGGCTCACGTACGATTCTCAAGTCAGGAAGTCGGCTCATCGAACGCGCGTTTGTGTCTTCATGACCTTGTTGTCAGAATCACTAATTGCTGACGGTGGATTTTCTTTGATATTAGAAACATAAAACCATTGCAATACAAACTATACACTACCAATGTATTTCTTCAATGTTTTATTTTCCTGTTATTTCAGAAAATTTCATGATTTTTATATTTTCCTCTGCTGATTACTACAGATTAACTCAGTACACAAAATTCGTATCATTTTGGAAAAGAAAAGAGAACAAAGGAGAGAACGAAGAATCTCACGCTGTGCTTTTGATGCGCTATTCTTAAACTTCTGATACGAATTCCGTGTACTGACAACTATGTTGTAGCAAATGGTTTCTACCCAGTAACAAAGCAATTAAATAACACATCAGATCATGAAATTACTATCAACAATGGAATTGAATGAGCTCAGTATGATATTCAATTGTTCCAAGGCGCTAAACATTTCAGTACGCAAAACCGTACCATAACATTAACACAGTACCTTATGGAAGCCCCCTTATGTACACAATTCACACCTTTTCTGTGTAACGACCAGTAATTTCATGATGTATAAAGATGTGTGCATGTAACAGGTTTTTAAGTTTACATATCAGTATGTTTGGCATTGCAGATGAAACAACACTGAAAATAACTCTTAACACGAGTGCAAAAGACGAAAACCTACGCTTTAATGAGGCATTGACTTGTGTCACACTGTTTCATCAATAAGATTGTTAATGGAAAAGGCTTTGCCGGTTTCCTCCGTTTTCCCCTCTGATGTTTCATTCATCTGTCACAACTTCTTAACGTTTTCCTACAAGGTAAAGACTGATAATTAAAAACATCTAAGCTTGTTTCGTCATCTTTGTATATATTTGCACATAAGTGCTAAGCGACATTTAGCAATTGATCCAGGAGAAGCCGATAACAAGAACATTACATAGAATTCGTACCAATTGTGTACAGAAGGGCATATAAGGGAGCTCCCATAAGGTGTCGTGTTAAACTTATGATAAGAATTCCGTGTACTGATGGATAAGAGCAAATATTGGATTAAAAATGTTGAGTATTGAATCCAGAAAATTCACTTCTTTTCGTTTTAAAATCACCACTCCACGATGCTTTTACAACAATACTTTAGGCCCAGAGAAGTAGGGCAGTAAATCTACTCTCAAATAATAATACTTCTATTGACTACAGACAAATATGATTGCTTCATCTTCATTGAAACTTTGTCACTAAATCAGGACTAAGGTTTGACAGGTCTGGAGAGAGACCCAGATCCTCCCCTATGGCCCCTACAAACCCTGCACCTGCTCCTTGGGTCTCTATCTAATACCAGCTTCACTTACAACACTCAGATTATGCCAGTCAATCATCTCAGCCTTATATTGACCAATTTGTGCATCATGTTGTCCATAAGGAGAATACACTTGTTCTCTAATGGTGCATTATTACCACATTTGTTGAACAGTTGATGACATGTTAAAGTAATTGATCTCAATCATCTCTCAATGGAGTCATTTGAATTGCACTGGACAAGGAGGTTATCTTTGATTTATGGAGAATTGTGTTGAACTGATGATAACCCTGAAGGAAAACAGGCAAACTTAAATGGACTGTACAATTTGAGTACATTTGTCCTTATGTGAATCATGAGGTTGATTTGCCTGCTTTCAATGCACTGACATTTATCTTCAATTACAAACTTGGATATTTGAAAGATCAGAATAGTCTTGAAAATATTCATTACATGAATGAAATGAAAGATCCTTCTTTCGTTTTTATTCTAGCCTTATGAGTTATTTGAGCAGGTGGAAAAATATAATTAATTACTGATTCATTGATGACAAAATTTATTTATATTTCAAAGTCCTTTTGTTACTCTTTCTCCCTGTATCTCCTAAATTCATTTTGAAGTGTATTAGCTTGTTGCATGTATAGTAAGGCCCTGAACAGATAAGTGTATTACTTTACATGAGCTCTGAAGCAGCATCTGTTTCCCTGTGGTAAGGCTATTTTATACATTTTCTATTTTCTATTCAACAGCCTGATATTATTCAATTTAATTTTCATCCAATTTAAACATAAATATCTTCACGATAAATATGGCTTCATCTAGTAAGTAGACCTGGTCATTGTACCTTTACTAATGTATCTAATATCAGTTAAAAATACAAAAAGAGATGCCTCTATTTGCGTCCTTAGAAAAATAAATTACATAGTTAAATTACATCTCCTGATCTCCCCCTCATTTTCTGAACCATTCTCTGTATCTCTTAAAAATCAAAATGGAAAGGAGAGAAATTAGAACTTTTATTGATAATGACCAAAATGTTCCATAAAATGATCAATTGTAACTCAGTCTCTTTTGTGTATGTGGGGCTTTCAGTAATTCTTTGTTTTGATTTCTTTCTATATCTAAAAGCATAATAAATCACAGCATGTCTAACTATGGATTTTTCTCACTTAGATATCTATTAATAATGCATTTAATATATCAGTTTCTCTGCCTCAACCCTTACCAAGTAAAAAAACACATTGATTTTGTCAACACAGACTGTGCAGGCTAATTACAGGTCTCATTTTGTAACAGATCAATAATTTCATCATTTTACATGTTGGTTCTATTCTTTGTTACAACAGATCAATTGTGAGATTGGAGAGAAGAAAAAATTCTCCAATAGGAATTCAATTATTTGATGCTCTTCAGGGAGAGTAATAGCTTTATCAATTAAATTAATGATAAAATATTTTTTGCATTATGGCAGTGACATACACTGATAAAAGAGCACGCACCAACATAGGAGAGGGATCAAAAACCACTTTAGCAAAACATGACAGTAACTGTTAGAATACTGACTATTCAAGGTTACCTGAGAAAATAGAATGTACATTAATAAATTCAGACCTTCATAAAACATTGAGATTGAAAAAATAATTTAAAACTGAAATCAAACTTTAGCACACTTACTAACAGCACATGTGAAAAACTGATATTGCTCCTCATTAATCATAATACCTTTTTGATGGAAATAGAAAGTGAATGTCATAGAGCTGAATTAAACAAGAGAACTCTATTATCCAGGGAAAGAGTATATTTAATCACAGAGAGGAATAATGGAACTGAAGAAGCCATTATACCAGGTCTTTACGTAATGTCTGTGCAATTAATTACTGGAATGGTTTCTATTTACATGATCACACAATGGGTTCAAACACAAGGATGAAAATTTATATTTCAAACTTTATGAAAGTCAGTGAGTACACCGTCAGAAGAAACCCTACAATTTAATAGGTGTGCATGTAAATAAATACATGTAGGTATGCTGAATGCCATTATTCTAACCATTCAAACATTAAAATGTTTGAATTGGTAGATTGCACAAAATCTCTCTTGATTTATTGGACATTGAGGAAATTAATTACTGAAAATTTAAATAATAAACAAAAAGTAAGAAAGTATAACTACAAATGACAAGTTGAACACTTTAAAAATCAAATCAAATAAAAACAAAAACAAATATCTTTATATCTAAGAAGATATTTAGACAATAAGTAATGTTGATTCATAACACTGAGTTCAGTTAAGATTTAATTGTCAATCTTTCCCTGAGAGTTGATAGCAAAGTTGAGTGATTCATATCAATAGATTCTCAAATAAAGCTGCTCTGTTTTGTACAATTAGTTTACTTTGACCTTTCATCACATTTTGTGTCAACCCTTGATGAACTTCAGATAAAACAGACCAAGACAATTGAGAAATTGCAGTGCAGTCTGCAGACACATTTTAGGATAAATTTTAAGTGAAAAGTCATTATTTTCATAATGGTGTTAGCATCACGGAAAATAGATTTCGGTGTAGAAGTGAAGATTTCATACAGTTTTGATGCTTGACACTGATTCTGTTTATACCATAGCATTTAAGAAAAATTAAAGAAAATGGAAAAGTGTTCGCAATTGAACTTATGCCAATAGACTCCAGACAAAAAGTACAACATTAAAAAATGCTAAAAACCTAAGGAAATTAATGAAATCTAATTAACAAAGAAATAGTCGCTGTTTTCTGTCCCATCCCAAAATCCTATCATATTTTTATTTAAATGGATTTCAAATAATTTTTTTTTATATTGACAGACATAAGGACGAAGAGATTATGAGTAAAGTATCTTAAGCTTTTTTATTGCGCAGTTAATCTTATTGTTGTGGATAAGAATAAAATCGAGTCACAATTAATTAACTCGGGATTACAGCAAAATGCAATTTTTAATCTTGAAGACGTTGTAGCAGTCTCAAATCTGCCCCAGTCTCGAGTCTGCGCCGCAGATCTGCTCTTTTTCTCACTAGCGCTCGGGCACCTAATAATCAACACTTTTTCGTGGTATATCCATTACATATTAGATCTACAATTTTCGGTTCCTCAATTTCATTTTTCATCCCCATGAAGAATGGAAATTTACGTTTAACTTGTATGACAAGAGAAGTTAAAAATTTCATGTGTTGAAAATTTTTAGAGAGCCCTCTCATAACTACCATAATTAGTTTACATTGCAAGAAATTATGAAATACAACTATATATCCTCACCAGATCAAGAAATGAAAGGAAATTTTACCCCCCGCAAAGTACGGGAACTGACTAATGGACGATTATGCGCCTCTCAGTACGGCACTGAGAACAAAAGGTTTAAAGGTACGAGAGAGCCCATTGACCAGAAACAATTTCCATTGGCTGTATGGGCATTTTTTGATCTGGTATTCTGCGCTTTTATTGATATTCTCTGTCTGTCTGTCTGTCTGTCTGTCTGTCTGACTCTCTTTCTCTCTCTCTCTCTCTCTCTCTCTCTCCCTCTACCTTTGGATGATTAGATGAATATGGTGTATGTATCTATTTACTGTCTAAAAACTTCTGTCACAAAAATTAATATTAATCTTTTTTTCCTTTAATAAACTAAACCGACTGAAATCAGATATGAGCACCCAAATGAATAAACGTTTAAATGGATAAAGGTTTAAAGCTTTCATTTGCATTTTCATTAAAGTTTATGGATAAAGCTTTCATTTGCTCAGAAAAAATACACAGGAAAAAGCATGTTAATGGCGCATTGACTTTATTTTCCCATCATGAAAGTCAAATGATAACATCTCCCTTGTTCTACTTTGTCCTTTTGTTTGGATTCAATTTATGTTTTATATAAAGAATTTACCGGAAAAGATGAAAAAAACACGCCGCTTTGTTGTCGGCAAAAAACTGAGGGAATCTAATGAAGAGCACTTGAGTTTTAATCTATAAACCCAAAGAGACTTTTAAATTAAATTAAAATTTAATTTAATTTCATGTGTGCAAAAGCTTAGGTTTGAATCGATATTGTAACTTAGTTTTAAAAATTCATCATAAGAAAGTCTTCTTCTTTTTACTTGTGCAGATTTGAAGTCACAAGCAACCCAGTTCCTGAAATTTGGAAATGTTCAGAACAAAAGAGGGGAAAAAATCTGCGTCGTGCATTTGATGTGCTACTGTTTACTTACAAGAATTTAATGAAACTGAAGAAGTTCATCAGTTTCTGTCTCATTTTGCCAACATCTTGGTACCAAATTATTCTTTTCTGGGAGATAGACAGACATTTTTTTCTCACCAATAAGATCATCATTGCGGTTATTTTAAGATTATTCTCCAAAAATCTACACTCCACCCTGTTGTGGATCAAATGAGATTGCTTTTAAATTAGATTTGGCTCCTCTGCGGCATCTCCTCTCAGTGCTAATGGAGAAAATGTTGAAACTAAGTCACTTTTAGCTAATGACGACACGAGGTTCGCAGCCACGGTTAACCGGTCACATTAACTGAAGCATTTCAGAAGTTGAAATGTCTGTTTAAGGCTTTTCATTTTGGGAACAATAGTCGCTTTTGTCTGTGTCAGAGACACAGCATGGAATTCCATTGAAGCAAAATGAAATCCATTTCAGCAGTTGAAATCCGAGACATTTTTGTTGTTATTATTTGTAGGAATTTTAATGAGAATTTTATTCTGTTTTGATGAGGGAAAACAGTTTAAGTTCTTTACCCCAATAATAATTTCCCCTGTATTAAAAAGGGGCGTGTTAAAAGAAGCATGTTAAAATGCATCTGTAAAATGAAATCTTTTAAATTTCGCAAGAAGTTCTCGCCAAGTAAAATCCATGATGCTGTCTGCTTCCTTTCACCATGGGTGATGTCTGACAATAAATCACTGATGGTTTCCTTAAATGAGATAAAAATGTGCACAGCTTATTGGAATCCATTGCCCTAATATGTCATTATTGGAGTTAATCAATGTATTACTTTGAAGCGTTTGGCTGCTAGACAATCTAGGTTTTTCATATTAATTTTGCTTACCAAATCTACCTTATTTACCAATTTTCCCAGACATATCATTTGACCTCGTCTATTGCTAACTTTTTGTATTTGAAATGCTTCTTGGTATACACTTTACTGAAATGAGTCTTGAACAGTATTCCATCACTGGACTGAAATTAGTATTAACCTAAATGACATTTAAAATAAAACACTTTATATTCATTTAAATACCCTATTGCATGCACTGACTTCGCGTATGGTACACATGCTGGGTGAGCGGTAACACCTTTAAAATCCTTCAAAATCAACATTTATAATCAAACCATCATTTAACGACATACTTGGTTTACACTGCACAGGGAGGCAAGGATTCAGTAGATGATAAGATTACTTAGAATGATGTTGTACTTTCCAATTTAGGAAAGTAAAACTATTTACCCAATAACACACACACACACACACACACACATGCACACACAAACACACCCATGAATGGCTTTATTATTTTTGGAGGGTTTGAAAACTCAGCTATTGCATTTCATCTTCCATGAAGTCCTTTTATGCTTTACCCAGAATGTGTGTACACTTACACAGGTTGCATGTAGATCATAAGATAGTACTGTTTTGCTGTTTTTACAGATAAATTGTAAGTTGCAAAATCCAAGTGAAAATTGTTCAGCCTTAATGTCCTGTTACCCATTCATGCAGTTCATTTTGTCTTGTTAGCCACGCATTTGTTGTCCCGCCACCTTTTTCTGAAGCGTAGGCCGAACATGTCATTAAAGGATGGTTTGTTTTAAGCATTGATTTTTATGGATACTGATTTTTTACTGCACACCCAGCTGTACCCATTCCACCCCCTGACTTAAGGTCTAACGTCAACTGCTTCCTCAGTGACCCGACTGCATAAATATCAACACTTAGAAACACAATAACAATGGCAGCAATTTGAAACGTGCTATTGATTCACTAAAGTATTATGTCACATTGCATCCAAATATCATCTGAAGCTACCGCGAATCCCCGGGATTTAGCCCTGGGCTTATTTGCGGGGAAAGGCCTTTTTCAGAAGTAAAAATTGGCCATTTTTATAAGACCATGGTCTTATCAGTGGGGATATGGTCTTACATTTGGGAACTACCTTAATGCAGATTTCTCAATATAAACTAAAATGTAAACATTTTTGTCATAAAATACACTCTCTTAATGGAAAGTATGTTTTGCTTGACAACTTCCCTTACTTAATTTGTTTATAAAATGACAAGTCCAGCATCACTTCTTTCATTATGCAATGAATTGAAATACTGAGAATGACAATGCTAATAAAATTGTAAGCTTTTAGACCATGGTCTTATTTGCGGGTTGTGTCCCTAGCTATAAGACCATGGTCTTATTCCCAGGGTGGTCTAACTTCTGGGGATTCTCGGTATGACTTTTGCCTTTATGGAAATATTTGTATTTACCTTTTATGCAATAAAAATAAACAGATTGTCTTACACTGCTGGCCCTTCTCAAGTTTATACGTATGACATTCCTTAAACCGTGTTTTAAATGTTAAATATATTTTCAATAATGTCAGTGAAGTTTAATTTGTTGCACGTTTTCTTTAAAAAAGCCTTAAATTTCCTGCCTGTGCACGACTCTTCGTCTAAATACTCTTGTACGGGTGAGATGTTGTCAGAACGACAATAGGTAGAATGAAATTTGGTAGAATTAAGTTTTTCCCAAAATAAGTCAATTTTTTAATAAATATTTGTTGTCGGTGCGATATTTATTCCGAAATTTAATCGACATGTTAGTCAGCAACTGTTAAAGAGAAAACCAGTACACGGAATTTGTATCAGTTTTTGAACAATGGCGCTTAACGGTACAGGACGAAAGAGCGGTCATTTTGCGCGAAAACAGGGCTAGACGGTGCTGCCACTTCCACCCGTCTAAACATGCTTTGCTAATGTACGAACCAAAAAGACAATCCATAAGCCTGTCACAAAATCATATAGATAGTCCCGAAATGAAAAGCACAGCGTGAAATTCTTATGTCCTCTCTTTTGTTCTAGACGTTTCGAAACTGATACAAATTCCTTGTACTGTTTTTATTTTTTAACTATTGCTTCATAATTTGTATTGCATTGTCTCCAGTAAGGCTTAATATTTAAAGAGAAATAATACACTGACACCTGTCAAAAAATTTTAATAACGAGTCTCGACAAAGTGTTGCAGATCCTTCCTCTCAAGCTACAATTAGTCATTTGTTTAATCACTAGACCAAATTGCCTATTGTCTTACGTTGCATTTATTTTGATTTAATTACCTAAATACAATACTTTAATTATATAGTATCATGCAACAATTTTCTATATATCTATTGATACAGGTGTATACATAACTGGTTTCCTTTGAAAAATTAAAAATAATACCAATTTTCATTTATCTTAAGATACTGTTTTAAATTCACATTTAAATGATTTTTTTTTTAATAAAAGCACTATATACTATGCGCTGCATCTGAATTTGCACACATTCTATTTGTTTTTACAACTATGCCTTTCTGAAAAAAATTCAGTTCATATGAAAGGTTTTCTTGATATGAATAATGGATAAGCGTGGAAATTTTGATAACAGAAAAGGTTGAAGTTTAATGCAAAACTCCAGAGCACAGGACCACTGTGGATCACTGATAGGTCATACAAACCACTAATAAATTGTGACCATAATGTGAGGCCACTGACTCCTGTATCAATAAGTGATGTATTTTCACTTTGTAACTCGAGCGTTATTGAGCATGCAGAAAGATACAATATTAATTATTAAATAATTAATATTGTATTGTAATTTAAAATAAATTATTATATATGGATGATGTTCATCTGTTATGGTTTTCTTTATATTTTGGTGAACTAATAAACTACAATAAGGACAATTCTAGGTCTTAGTTGTAAAAATTGGCATCTAGCAAATCATTAAATTAACTGTATTAAGACAGTTTTAATTTAGAAAAAAAAATTTAAAAATGCAAGAATAAAAACAAGAAATCAAAAACCAAAGCAAAACAAACAAACAAACAGAAAACCCCAACCAGTTAATTTTATTTAGGGAACCTGTGTTCTTAAAGAATGTAGAGGAATACAAAATGTTCAGTAAAGTAACATTTTATTGTTGTTTTTTATTCAATGTCAATTTCTTTCTATGAAGACAATTTTTTTCCTCTTAATAAATAGGAATTTACACCTTCAACGTTTAGTCCCATTCATCATTTCAGAGACCAAGCAGTCCTGTAGCATTGGCGGATCTAGGGGGTGTGGACGGGGGGGGGGGGGGAGAGAGGAACTGGGGGAAAGAG
>JBCAUI010122207.1:0-33628 GCA_038406195.1 Haplosyllis anthogorgicola
TTAAACAAGTGTAGTGGCCATCTGGTGACCAGCTCACAAACCAAACCTGGTGCTGTTCAAAGCCCTGTGTGTAACCTTCTGACTCACACTTTACACATTATTCTCATAACACAATTTAATGGTGACAACTGCCTCTGATTAGCATGCCCCCATTTCTCCTTTTAAAAAGCACTATTTTGCAGGACCCTAGGGTATCAAAAGGATTAATGTCTTACGTGGTGGTCTATGTACTCAATCACTGCAATTTATGGAAACGTTGAAACGTGCAATGAAATGTACTAAAATGCATCATAAGATTATATTACTCAGTTTAATTTTTGTTTAAATTGACAAAATGAAAGATAAGTTACACATAACTATCAAAGACCAGATGCTGGTATTCTGTGCAGAACCTGATGTTTCTCAGAAAAAGGTCTGATTCTACGTTTTATGTTGGACTTACTATATTTTTGAAAAATACATTTGAAAAATACATTTATCCCTCGAACATCAGCTTATATGAAGTTTTGTATGCAAATATGGAAACATAAATCTGGATTAATTCCATGTTGGACCACATGCATACTTTAAGCTTCACTCAATAACATCTCCAGATTGAGTGATTATGGATTGCCGTGTTGTCAGCTTTCTTGTATTTATTTCTAATCTAAAGTTTTCCTTTGAAAAGCAAACCCAAAGGACATGCAATGTAACAATAATAATTCAATAAATGGAGAAAGTTCCACTTGTGGTCTATTGACTCAAGTACATGTAATGGGTCACAAAGATTTGATAATAACTTTTGTCACAAATCATTTCTCTACACGTATTAATCAAAGTGTGCACAAAGACGTTGCTAGATAAACGAACTTGTCCTTCAAACGTATTTCATGCATTCAATTCAATTATAACTTTTCAAAATTAATCGAATGTGAATAAAAAAACATTGCAGAGAAAATATCGAGTATCAGGGGTGAATGTTATTCGGAAGGGTCAAATAAGATTGTAAAATTCCAGACAGAAAAACAGTTCCTTTTGTATTCACAATGTGTATTTGTTCATATATTGCTTTAAAGTACAACATGTTTCTTCTGGTTTCATGTCGTGTCATGAGTAAATCAACACTGCCCCCTAAAGATACTTAAACTTAGGGTGATTCCCACGTTCTATCAAAACTGCAACTGACATTTAAACCTGCGACGATTGACTATTTTGTTTTGCCTTAAAAATCATGTTTGTGATGTTATCCAATTTTATTTACTGATTTGTTTTGCTTATCGAGTGCGAATACTCACCGATGGAGAATAGTCCCCTTGCGTGTTTCGCTGTTACTTTGCTTCCCCTGGGTAAATATTGGTGTTGCCCAGTCATGTATTATTAAATGCCTCCAGTCTAGACTGTTTTGGTATACAAGAAAAAGGTAAACTGAGGTATATGTAAAATCAGAGGACATTTCACGACTATTGATATTGTATAAATCATATAAATTACTTTCCAATGCACCTAAGTCAAGGCAATTTGTTTGGATGTTTAACTTGATCCTTGGTTACTGCAATGAAATCCAAGGATTCATGGCTTGATTCTCTCCTAGAAAAAATTGTGTGTCAGAACTGGTGCCTTTTGCGATGAAACAACAAGATAAAATAGTCACAAGATTAATGGTCATTTTAGGTAATTACCTGGCTCTCAATCAAGGGTTACGTCATTGATTATGAAGCATTGTTTTCGAAATTTGACAGTTGTTAAGAGGATATGATTCACGAAATAAGTTTACGTACCTGACAATAAATTAAAAGTCATAATCAAAGGTAGTAATTCATTAAGTGACTGATTATTGATCATCAGGGATGACTTATAATGTACTTGGTGCCTAAAGTTTATATTCTTTTTGAAAACGTCATGCAATGTGGCAATTCAGTAGTTTTATAGTTACATTTTATAGTTATATTTTCACAGTCAAATTTCAAAGATCAATTTTACAAATATTGGTTTCGTGGTATCATGGATTTTTGAGTTGGTCTCCGATGTAGAGTAGTTTTGGTTTAGATGTCCTATGTATCAGGATAGTCCATTGATCTCTGGGATAAAGAGGGATCCTGGATGGGACAGTACACTGAGACAGTTGAATCTTCACCAATCAGTGCGGATTCTGCACTTTTATCCTGTTGGATTATCTGATCATACGGTGTGTAAATTTAGGAGTAATCAGAACAAATACGAATGTGCATTGCGGAAAGATAGCCAAACTGTTTTGAGAACAAAAGTGATTTTCTTCAGCAAGATCTGAGCCGTCTCTCATTAAAAGGCAATGCCTATGTGATTGCTGCATACAAAAGAATATCATTAGAGCCTTTCCAACTCTCTGATAACGTAGATAGGTGGCTGTGTAAGGTGAACGTAGGAACAAATGTGTGTGTTTCTGCAGGTTGAAGTGCTGAAGCAGAAATGCTGATATTGCTGCCATGCCGCCTGGATGTTCATCAAGTAGCTCATCTGGGATATGTGACAGTTGGGTCTTTTCCTGTTTTCTTGCAGGACTTTATCCAAATCTCTTTCTTCGAATGTTTAAATTGAACTTCTTGTTTACCATGTGTGGAACAACTGTTCTGTTGAAAATTGTGGTGGGTTATTGATTGTTTCATATAAATTATGGCTCAAATTCATGTTAAAGAATAATAATTCTGTGGGTAGGGGTTATTCTTAATTACTACCATTCACGGTAACCGGGTAAAATCTAATTATGTATCCATGTCGCATGAGAAAATGTTGTAAATTGACATTTTTAATTATAAATAATTCAAAAACAACACCAAATTGACAAACATGCATATAATATTAATGTTATTTTTAACCGCATTAACTGCTTGTTTATATAATTCGTAGCGCATGAACATGCCAAGTAATGAGTTATTATCGAGGTATTTTAAAGGTTTTCGAAATTTCGATTTGAATATATCTAATATAATATTCTGTAAACAATAGATTCAGTATTGTACCTTACCGGTGCTTTCGCCCGAACAGTCGAACTTGTGTTCACAGTGAAGAACAATGAATAAACATTTCATTCTGTAAACAAATTATCATCTTTGGGATCATACTTGTAACATTCCTATGTGAATTCATTGCAGAAAGTCGTATTCTAAGCGAGACAAGAGTAAACATGAAAATGCTATTAAAACGAAATAAAGTGGAGATTACTGTCTGCTGAGATATGAGGATTACAGAAACCATGAGCAGCATAAGTACAGGAAATATTATCTACAACGAGTTTACATACGAAGGAATGTACATAGGCATCCATATATAAATAATAGAAGTTGTAGATGGTAGCTAATATACACAGATGTTAGAATAACACAACCTTATTTAGAAACGCCAATAGGTTGATAGTAGATATTGATATAATTGCAACGTGTTGGCTTATTCGGAATAACAGAGTATTAGAAACCACATGATTACATCAAAATATTTGCTGACGAACAGTCAGTTAAATGATGCGTTCCTCTATTTCCTACGCGATTTGTACATTTCATGATCAAAACAGTTTTGAGTGCAGGTGGCTTTAATTCTGTGCGTGATGAGTAAGAATTTTTTTGACACAAAAATGTACACAGACATTACACAGTGGAAGATGATTCGCATGTAACATACAAGAGAAGACAATTCTATTTGTTACTATCACTATTTGTTCCCCAGTGGCCTTCTAATTGAATAGAAACCGATCTCACCGGTAACTCGATTTACACCAACCATAGTAATGTGTCGGGATAGAGAACTCCGAGGAGAGGCATTGCTTTGTAGAAACATTGAACATTGTCGCAATCTGCATAAAATCAATTAGGTTCAGCCACAGAGGAATAGAATAAACTCCATTGTAGAGAAAACAAGTGCGAAGTATTTGCGAGGACGATGGCAAGCGACATTCTAGTTAGAAACAAACGATCAGGCAAAACAAGTGGATATCATTACTCAGACGTTCTAAGACGTTCATGTTCTTCGTACTTATATTTAATGGTCTATTGCTACTAACTGTTTGTCAGGTAAGTAATGACGCTTTGAATATGCTTAGATTGCGCCGACAAATGCACAGCTTGCAACTTCACAAACTACATTAATTTGACCCTGTAGTTTCTTGGTACTTATTTGGAGTTAAACGTGATATTGATACCGAACGGAAAATGACTACCACGTATTAACAAGCATATAATCTTCGTCACGTAGAATAGTCGTTTTATGTAACGTTTATAAATAATGATAAAAAGACGGGATAAGCAATAAACATTGATTTGTTAGAAATTTGAGAAGCGTGTAATTAAATTGCATAATAATACATAACGTATCGCACCCTGGGAATATTAATTACTTGGTTTGTGTCTTCATGAGGCCACTGTGTACAAACCATTTCTTTATGATAGATGTGAATAAAATGTTTCCTTTTAAAGAAAGTCACAAGCTCGTAATACTGTAGCATTGAGCTAAGTAAACTTTCTACCGAATGAAATAATCCTGGGATTTTGGTCTCTTCTGATATACAGGTTATCATGGAGGGAGATGAATCAATTTAGCATGTTCCTGATATAATAAATGATGGTAAAGAAATCTGAGAATAGAAGGCGATATTGCTTTGTAAATAGGGCTGAGATAGGACAAATGAAAAATCAATATGCACGGAAATTGCTTCACAAAGCTCCAGTGTACTGCACCTCACAATTAGTAGTGGGAGTGTCGAAATCACAACATTGTAGAACATAGATCGGAAAGTAGAACAATCACCTAATACATGTTAATTTGTGTGTATGAACATTGAATTCTTCCACAGTAGATTGTCAACAATTAATAGCGACTAATAAAAGATAAAGAATTACATAAAATTAAATGAAAATCCTATCAGTTTTGGAACCATAGACTTTGTCACTGAGCTTTATGCGTACAAATAGCACAGCGCAAATGTCTTCTGTTTCCCAAATTGATCAATGTTTCAGGAGCTGATGCATTATCCAATTGGAATATGAACACTGCTAAATGTTGCTTTGCCGTTGTAACGTTTACTACAGTTTGATATTCTAATTCCTTGACTTCAAGCAAGTGCTTTTAAACACTTCAAATTAAATGGAAACATCTCACATTTCTGAAGGCTCTTGGATTTTTGTAGTAGACGCCTCCAGCTCAGCTGGCAGGAATCATTTTCAAACTTAAAATACATTTATGTAATAAAACCATCAAAGCAACAGCTTACGCCCTCACAGTTTTCGCCATTACTGAGTCTACAAACATTAAAAAAACAAGTAGTAATTTACCATGTGTCTCATATGGTAGTTTCACTTGTTACAGTTAAAAGAGAAAAAAATGGGAAATTATGTTAACGAGTTCAAATGTTACCGATTGAGTTGAGATTAAAATGAAAGA
This sequence comes from Haplosyllis anthogorgicola, assembly GCA_038406195.1. Lineage (NCBI taxonomy): Eukaryota > Metazoa > Annelida > Polychaeta > Phyllodocida > Syllidae > Haplosyllis > Haplosyllis anthogorgicola. The sequence continues at coordinate 5,386 of JBCAUI010122207.1, forward strand.
AGCAGATGGTACAATGGGTTTGACAAGCATTACAAAATCTCGAATAAGTAATTCAAGTGAAATGTGTAATGGCGCCCATGACCATTGTAATGTGATTTAACGGTAAACATAGCTATTTTGTAATAATTCATGACTCTTCTAAATCAACTTTTGAGATGTAATAAAAAGATGCATCTGGGAATGGAGAGTTCAGTAGACGTTTTGTGCGTACACAGTTGTAGTGACATATCAGAATATTGACCAAATGGAGAGGTGACACCGAATGACTGGATTTCTTTCATGTCTTCTCCAGTGTATTTCCCATAAGTACATAGGTGTGACAGGGTTTAAATCTGTAGACGTCCCGGACAAATGCAAAAGGACCAATGCACATGAATATCCAACATGATATAAAGTTAGTACGATTTCTATTTACACTCTTTAGAAAGGTTTCAATCAGATCTTACAGATGGAAAACTGTAGTGTGCCTTATTCTGTTATTCTGTCAAGTATTGGTGACAAATACATGAACAATCGAATTAAGCACGTTTTAATTTGCCTTCGATAAATATTGAAAGGAAAGCCTGTCAAGGATGACAAAATGCAAACGTGGTTTTCGAGCAACAGTGACACAAAATCCACAGTCTAAACATTTGTTTGAAACCTTAAATGAAATTAAAGAAATGAATCATCGAGCAGGATGCAGTCGGAAATTCAATGCACTTTCTGCGAGTAAAAATAAATACAATTCTGAATAGAAACGCCAAGAAGTGTGTAGATGGTTTAGTAATGCATGAAACAAAGATCCTCGACATCCTCCATGGTTTTATTTAGCTAATCTAATGTTTTTAATTCAACGTATTCGAAATTTTGATAAATGAAGATATGAGAAGCAAAATAATTTTCCAACAGATTCGTTTAGACTTTGGTTTTTTCAAAAATGACCCAGAGCATGAGAATGCCGGGCAGTTTTGAAACAAATATGTTTGGAAGTTGTGCATATGCCTGTCAATATTGTCAGAATCAGCCCATGTATTTTAAATGACTCTCTCATAAAGCCGAAGTCAAAAAGTAGATCAACATGTGCCTTGTTTATTAGTACAAATTGATCCTGGTTAAGATGCTTTTGTCCCGTGGCACGATGGTCATTAGTCGGTACAAAACAATAAGCTGCTTATTTTAAGTCACTTCAATCAGGGATGCTTAAACGTGACGTTGATTTGGATTCCCACATGTATTTATATCGTCATCTTAAAACTGAAGTGAACTACCGATATGAAATTAGATCATGAACATGAGTCATATAGTTAACGCCCAATTATTTGGAGTGAAAGGAAAAGTAACGCCAACTTTTTATCTTTCCTGCAAATGCATGTCTGCATGTCTTATCTTATCCAGAAATTAGACGCACTCTAGAAAAGGTATCTGTAGAATATACATGGGAAATGTTGCCGCACAATTCATTCTTAGATCACTAATTGTCGCAGTTTCATTCTGTTATTGAGTGATTACCTCAAGCTCTATTTGAAAACTATTGTATACTTTGACACATCATCTAATGTGGGTTCAGACCTGGCTGACTGAGGGCCCTTGTAGCTACGATACAAAATTATAGGGGGATACAGATCGGCTCTAAGGCTAACTGCGACCGTTTTTTCATCCATAACTTTTCTATAGCAATTAGTTCAGGTCAGAGACGCTGATTCTAGTGTAACACATGTAAACAACATGCTACTTAAACATTTGCATTGTCAGTTCAGATTGTTTATAAATATTTACTCTAGGCAATTTAATGTTTATGATTGTAAATTACTGATAAACCGTTTCATTGTTATCCGTCACGATCGTCATTAAACAACATGTCAGCGTCAATCTGTTGCTTTAAGGTCACGGAAAAACAGACAGAAGCTGGGGGGTAGTTTTCAATATTTGAAAAGACAAAAAAACTACTTTAGATAAAAGCGGTGAATCACTCAGATAATACAAGTAGATCAATAAATATATTTGAAATGAAATGAAATCGTGACTCATAATTTGTACAACACGTTTGCTTCTTATCACAATTCTAAAACGTTTTCAAAGAGAAATTTAATACTGCTCTAAAAGTTTCGTAAAAATGCATCATACCATAGTTTTACTGGGTCAGCTTCATCTGGAGCTTACCTATTCAAAAAAATCTGGTCAAACAGCATTTTCGTTCATTGATGTTGTAGTTTAAACATTTAATTTCTTTGTTCGCATCCAGAAGTAACAACACGACATTTAGATCAGTTAGAACGTTTTCGCAGTTGGAAAATGTCATATTAACATTTTGCAGTGTGTACTGTTGAAATTTCAAATGACGGAAAGACAGTGTAGATAATTCTTTGGTTAAACTTTTGCCTTGGCATTTTCTGATTGAGGGTTGCATACATTGGGCTGATTTTAAAACAGTACAGTTTGCAGAAGTTGTACCGTAAGCTCTTAATGCCGAAGATTCAGAGATAGAGTGGCAGTCAATAACTTGTAATCAGATTTGTAGCAACCCACAACATAAAGAGTATTGATCTCTTCCACCAGAGGAATTTTCTCTTTAATGTCTTACACGGTGGTCTACGTACTCAATCACTACAGATTAGGAAAACACGCAAGAATAGGAATCGTAAAAGTTACCTTGCCGTGTAAAGAAAATGCTCAAATTTATGTATGTCACGAGTTGAGTACAAAGAAGTTAGTGTTATGGATCCATTAAGTCTTTCATCCCATTCACAGAGCACCATGTATATATTTACATACCAGAATGTCATTTATTTTCATATGTTTCTATCCATTCTTTTCAAAGCTCACTTTTAAGTACTTTATTGACTCCAGTTCGCCGGTACTAGATGAGGGATGAGTTCAGCTTAAGAGGAATAAGCTCCGCAGACCAAGTGTATTGATGTTTTTCTCAATTGGAAGGAATTTACTTTGCACGAGATAAGTGGACTTGTTCTCTTCTTAAATAGTTATCCATTCAGACTTTTAGACTAAATTTAGCTCATTCTAATGGGCAATTTATGCGACTTATCTAAGTTTTATAGACACATTGGTTCACAAATGCTTTAACTGTTTGTTTCTTGAATCAACAGTACATTTATTTGTTGCTCAAACACAAAAGTATTTTATACGGTACCAACCATTATCTATTCCGTCAAATTGTCAAACTGAATGTCAATTTTTGTTTGCGAGAGAAGTTTAGCTGATGCCTTCATAGTACATGTGATATTGGATATAGTTACGAAAGTAAGTAGATCTATTTATGTATTTTAAAATATACTTCATGTCTCTAAAACAAGAGAAGAACCTTTTCCATGTTCGCTTGAAGAGTCAATCTATTTCGATAATCTCTTCAGTTGCTCAAGGTTTGATTTATATATCTGGAATAAAATATCCGATGTTGCATTGATCAATTTGCTAATATGCCACCTACTTTTCTGTTTGTATCATTGAATCAATTTGTTTTCCTTCGTCTTACGGGAAATCTCATTAATGCGACTTTACAGCTGTTGACATTACTTTATGGACACGGTACTTCTTACATTTTTATACCAATGTAGCCAGACGCATTCTTGTGATACATATTATGCTAGGTAAAAGAAATACAAAGCGCTTGTGTCACTTGTCCGATTTTTTTTGAGCTGACAGCAGTTGTGTGCATTGTTGTGTTAAGTCTGTGTCCGGAACAAAGTACCTGGTGGCAGATCAGTGATATGATCCTAACTCATGGAGAATTGCTACTTTGCGTGTTACACTGTTACTTTGCCTCCCCTGGGTGTTGCCCAGTCATGTATTATTAAATGCCTCCAGTCTAGACTGTTTTCATACAAGGAAAAGGAAGACTTTAGTATATGTTACAAGCAGTGGGCTTGTCGAAACCCTTGATGTTGCGTAAATCATAAAAATGTACCTTTCACCTTCCTTAAATGGCGCAGTTTGTTTGGGACAAATTAGATCCTTAGCATTACTTAAAGGTAGAAAGCTATCACAATGAAGGTTTAACCAACTTGTCCAAAAGACTAAAAGAAATCAAACCAAAACTGTTTGGGGTTAAATGTCCCCAGAAGAGAAATATATTTTGTTGCCATGCTGATGTGAAGAGACGTAAATGTGACTTATCTAAATCTGTGTCAATGACACAGAGTTTTAAACAATATCCCTTCTTCCAGAAGAGCCAGAAGAGATTATTGCTGTGTTTTATTGTAGAGTTTTACTTTTTCATGGAAACTTCGGAATAAAACATTTCTCATAAATGATACCAGTATCGTAATAGTGATGCTTATTGAGATTGAGATTGATTGCAACACCAATGGGTACACGGATTTTGAAACAGCTAACACCAGAATAGCAAAGGCAATTTAATTCTGCAACAGTACAAATTTGGGAAGTACTTTAGATAAGAACAGTATCACAGTCTGGATTTTTATTGTCCAAAAATTGAAAGGAAAATGCATAGAGACTCTAACCAATCAATGGGGGTACTCTATTGGACATTCGTGCGGTAAAAATTTTGAAAAATGTCATCTCACCAACACTCTATTAGTGAGATTTTATGTCGCAATATATAATTTCATCTCTCCAACTACCTTGTGTGAGGATTAATTTTGATGAAATATTGTCTGCTATGCAAAGAATTGTCGGTAACTAAAATTGAAAATAATTGCAAATATAACTGTTTCATCGCCAAAACACAACTGTATAGCATAAATACTCTGATTTCTTTTGTAGCAATTGAAAGAGATAAAAATATACACAAATAATTGTGAAAATGTCAATAAAGTCTTCTATCATGTAAATTTCCATCACTCCAGTATACTATTGGTTTTCAAAGATATTTTGTCGCAAAATGAAAATTTAGACCTCTCCAAGGTTCCAATAGTGCACCCCCAATGCTGCTTTGGATTTTCGATTTCTCTATTGCAAACAGTTAATGGGCAACACATTATCGTTTACTGGATAAGTGCGCAAGCTTTTCTTCAGTACCTGTCTTAAAAATCGAATCTGTCACAGTTGATGCACACATGAAAGATGGTGACTCATACAGTGTTTAATGTGGTCAAGAATTGACCTATTTATGTTAAACATCTTTATTAATCAAATTAAGAAAACAACGTGCAATGTTGGAACACAATGTTGATGTAAAGAAGTATAGTAATGTTCAATATGTCTACATTGATACTTTTGTCGTAATAGATGGCTGTTGGCATTTTGTGTCCTTACGTATCTTGGTCACCTTCTGGACTGAAGGACTATGTACAAGCCATTCATTACCCTCTATTCAATTTGATATGATTTTGCTGTTTGCGGTTAATGGTATGCAGCTTTTGGTAAGCATGAGAGAATGTGTCTGATATTTACTCACAATAGATGTGTGTACTTGAACAATCTGGACGCTGAAGTGCCGTAGAATCCAAAGATATACCGTTTGATTCGTTTGATTAGGCACAAAGGAATGAGAAGATAAAGGTGTTGGTATTATTTGTAAGTGCCAACAGGTGCAGGAATAAGTTAATAGCGTTTTACATGCTAACTACCAATTATTACACCTTTGGCGTCACAAAAAGCACAGCGCACTCCGCAATGTCAAGTGGCTTCCTTTAATTAAATATCCAAGTAGGTGATGAAGCAGGCTGCGTGCAACTTTAACTTGGTGTACTGAAACAAAAAAGTTATTTAAATCCGGTGATGCATACTTTCGTTCACAGCTATCGTCGTTGTGTGGGCTTTTGTGTTTTATGCTTCAACAAAAGTTCTTGTGGTCGTTTGTGGGTGTTTACAGATGCTTCGTAATCTAAAGGTATAAAACGAGAACATTCAGTTAAAGGTTTACTAGTGGGCATAAAATAATTGATTCTTTGTAAGTTTTACTTCCCGTTCAATTTCATCAGATGTGCACTAATTGTGCACTAAATCCAGAGGCAGGTGTGTACAGACGAAGTGGATGAATGCGTCATACCTTCTGCAAACTATTGGATTTCAACGTTTACAAATATACAGATACAAAAAAAAAGATTTTGATTTATTTTCCATTTATATTTTAATAATGCCCGTACCAGTTCTGATGAATGAGATTATAGGAAACGATTTATTCCCTTGACATTACATTCCAGCTTGACATGTAGTAATAATGTAAATGTAACTAATAATGTGCGATGTAGCCAGGAAGATGAATATCCCGTGTATTGCGTGGGTTTGTTGATGAAATCAGTTAAGCCATTGAGTAAATTTGATCGGCAATTCTGTATCAGTTCGTTTAATAAAGCACATGTACCAATGTAACCTTGTTAAACCACGATTTATAAACCTTTTAACGAACGGAATGATTGTCCCCAATAGAACAGGCCTGTTGCTGTATCATCAGGGAAGTTGGTACAATGGATCAGATTATTTTTGTTACAAAACGGCAAGAACAGAGTGTTTGTTGTAAGTGAAAATATCCTGTCTGGTTATTGAATGGTACGGCTTGTATTTCACCGTTCTAAGGCATGCGTATCCTTTGAAAGTAATGTCAGCCGAAACTGTCTGTTAATGTGAGGAGATTAGTGGGCTGGTTCCTTACAATTACTGAGAACAGGTGTTCGGCAGGAATTAAAAGTGTGCCACATGCAAAATTGTGATAAATTGCTCCAGCAGTGCCAACATACCATCAGCTAACAAGAAACAAGCAAGCTACTCTTTTGAAAACTTTAAACAGTTGCAAAAAACCTTCATAAGCTCAGAAAATATGTTCTATTCTGTGACGAGAATTTTATCCTGTTTTTTTGCTGGAACGACAGCACAAGGTGCATCTCTATTGCTCCCAAGATGTAGAGGCTTTTACAAAATATTTTTTCCTCTTGATTATGTGGTATAGTTTGCTATACCAATTCGGTACTCCTGACATTTTATTATTTTCATTTATTCAGAGTACTGGTTACGTAATTAACTATCTGTCATTATTTTACATTACTGACATTTCAGACATGACCATATAAATTTCATAATGGAGGAATGGCCTTTGTAGTTACAAAATAAGCTGTTTATTTTGCAAGAAACTGTCTTGAGGCATCACGGATCTGGGATATAATCTGCACCAGAAATAGGCATTAAAGAAGGTCTTATGTCTTGTTATGTGATGAACAACCACAGTTTTTTCCCGAAATTGTCAAAGTGGAAATTTTATGTGAATAGTAGATCTATTGTGTAATTTTGTTATTTTTCTAGAAGTGTTATGGTTGTTTAAAATCCAAACGGTTTAAAAGGAGATTGTATGTTTGTTCGTGCTTTTATCCCTTGGACATGGAAAAAATAAAATGGAGCATTGTACAGGAAACATACGACGTAACCCTTGTAATGGATGTGTCTGATGCTGAATGATTGGTATTGACTTGTATGTCATATGGGACAATCCTGTTAATCAAGTTTGAACTTCCTCCCGTCCGCCGAATGGTGGGACATATCCTACATACATGTATTATGAGAAATTTTTGAAAACCTACATTTGCAAATTCATAATAGTTTTGTCACGTGCATATAAAAATATTTGTTTTGTTTATTTACCAACTCTGAGTCATTCCAATTTCAGGGATGACAAGTCGACAGTTCAAATATCACACAAGTTAACCTGTCCCTAAAAGGGAATAACTTAAAATTTGTAAACAAACAAACCAGATAGACATATATCTAGATCTACATAAACGTGACAAACATAATGTAAGAAAGTAATGTATGAAAATTTAGACTATATCAATACAATGTTCGTGTTGCAACTTTGGCATAACTCAATCGCAAAGTTGTATTCTGCGCTCAGCACATGAAATAGAAGCACATCATCCATTAAATTGTGCAGCGCACTTTCTGCGGAATCTCGAAAGTCAGTAATGTTGTACAGAAAGTGATCCTTACCAATTAGTGATTGCGGGTACTGCAATGAGCTAATGGCATGATACACGCGATTTGCTCATTATTACACCTTTAGAGATAGTCCAGCCAGCTTTCCATATTCCGCACCAGGTAGGAAAATGAACTGCTAGATTTCCAGGACACTGGGAATCTAGGGATACAATGGAGTAATTCCTCGTCATCAGCAAAGGTTTGGTATGGGGTCATCTTACTGCGTGGGATCAGGAAACTCAAATTTGAGTACACATATCAAATGTATTCAGAGTATCATTAATTTCAGTTCAACTCTAGTTGACAGGTATTTTTCAGTACTTATTCTCCAAGGCCTGCGTGTGTCCAGAGTATCATGCCGCCTCATCATGGCCCAAAGTAATCGTCTTAATTGCACCCAGAAAGTTCTTTTGATGTTCAAAATATTGATTTGAATGTAGATTTAAGCCTTACTCACAACCGGCGTGTTTGTATGATGGGGTCAATGACAGACTGTTACATGAGGAAATGTAAAAAATGACATTGATCTAATCTAATCAATGTCAAAGTAACATCAAAGTATTGAACACAGATTCCACATGCTGAGACGGCAATGTAAAAAAACGAAATCAATAAGATACTACACACATGATTATGGTCCAAGAACGAGAAGTTTATTAATACATCATCGGTACATGCATGACAAAGATAGATGCCAGTTCTTTTATCGCTTCATTTCTATATTTTGGCAGTTACTGATTGATAAATAGCTATTTATAAATATTCATCTTAAAATTAAGTGTTGAAGCAAGATGTTCTGAAATAAATTGAACTATGTAACGTCACTTTGTGGGTTATTAACGGTACCAGGAATATTAAGCTGTTATTCTGCAAATTCTTTTCCCACATGTAAGCGCCTTTTATTGCCATGAGACATTCTGAGATGGGTTGTCACTTATGCTTATTTATGACAAACTAAATTCATTTGACTTCATTTAAAAAAGAAGCACATTCTGTATATGGTGGTCAGGTCAACAACATGTCATTTTGAATGTGAACATGAGAAATTAATTTAAGACACGTTCTGTCGTATTAAGCTGGGTGAAGAACAATGACCTTGCCATTTAATGTCAAAAAAGGATTTGACATTATTTCGCAAAATACCAAAGAGAATAGAATTGTTCGTCGTCCGTCGTCGCAGTCCAGTGCAGTCGTCTTTGTCTGTGCTCACTCATCCTATTGGTTATAGAACCTTCATGCACCCACGGCCTATCTGAAAATAATTATGATCATAATTTAATATTACCAAAAGAGCCCAGGTTTATATGGACCTTTTACAGTTCTGGTTTGATTACATCAAATAAAGCTCCGGTCCATATGGACTAGAGTTGTCACGACTCTCCAATTTTACTAGTCGACTGTCGGACACTGCCTGTCGACACGACAGTCGACTGTTGAACATATCAGAATTTGCCTGATTTTTCAACAAATACAGTAGAACTTGTCTTGAGCGACACTGAACTTTTCCCTACAAAAAGTGTCGTAAAAAGCAGGGTGTTGCCCAAGACAGGGTCATATAAACTTGTTTTAACAACTTTGTATGTAGTGAAAAATGTCGTAAAAAGACATGATGTCGTCCAAGACAGGTGTCGTTCAAGACAAGTTTTACTGTAAATAAAAATAACAGCAAATAGTTTTCATCCATTTGTAAATATAAATGTAGTTATCATGTGCAAATTGTACTAGGCCTAATGAATTGTACTACTCTTCAGTGAATTTGATAAAATGGTAGCTTTACACTATTCTCTCATTCGTCACTTAACTGTGCCTAATATTTTTAAAGTATTTGTAGTTGTTTGAACATTTATTCCTTATATGGTCAGACTAATCGACAGTTCAAATCTGGTGTCGACAGTCGCCAAGTTTCCCGACTCGTCGACTAGTCGACCAGTCGTGACAACACTAATATGGACCCACTTTTGACCCACATTGATAACATCAAGCGAAGTCTTCATTCCAATTTACTGATCTGCAAACCAGTAACTCCAACATCAAAAGGACCAGATAGATTCAATTATTTAGGACCAGTGTCAAGTACACTATTCCTTCTGCCTGTTTCCTACTGATAACATGGAAGTGGTGGCAAAGCTTCACAACTCAAAATGAAACAAAACATATACTGTGAAAATTTGGAGAAAAGTATACCGTGCGCTTGTTTTGCATGGTATTGTGCAGTGTTTTGCCAATTGGGTAGATTCATCCAGCAACTTTCTTTTAGAAAAAGAGACTGCCAACAATACCAATTCTCATTCTGTGACATTGTTTCCATAGTCTACTTGTGAGTTATTGCACCCAACTTCAATGCATATGAAAATGCGCTTTTCCCCTTCAAGCCTTGAGGTTCTTGTTATGCATGGTTCTCGTGTTCAATTAAATTAGCATGCATAACACTGTATGATTTATCATCACTGCACAAAAACCTTAAGCTTTCCTTGAGCCCCCTTTGTGAAAATCTGTCACACTTGATGCACATGCGGTTTTTCTGACTCACACTTTTTTCATCTTTAAAGGCAATAAAGCTGCCGAGGCATGCTAAGAATGTTTTAATTAACTCTGGTTATTGTGCAGGCAAATATTTTAACTGTTTTAGAAGAATGGTTTTTACTATATTACGGCACAAGCTGTTGCCACAAAATAGATTTGATTTATTTAGAAAAGTACACGATCGATCAAATTGTTTCACAAATCTTATGTTTTTGAACCATCGCTGCAACAGAATAAAGCGATAGAAATCTTTGTTGAAATAAATGTACCTACTATGATAATAAAAAAAGAGAAATTTCGTGAGGCCATGTTAAGAAATGTTTTTACACTACTGTCTAATCCTCACGTGAGCATCAGGTTATCTTAGGAATTAATCCCGGTTTTTATCAATATATTTCATAAAAAGGGTCCTCCAAGCAAAGCATCATCTGACATTTTTGGACTCCACCTATGGCAATAAACTTAAATGAACAATTCAGAGTTATTACCCTTTCACTTATGTACCAAGTTAACCTTATTGAACAGCTAAGTCCGGGCTGAGCCAATTCAACTCGATCAAGAGACAGAAACAAGTTCAGGCGTTTTCAAAATTTATGACATTCTCACACCAAGTTCAAACATTTGTCTTCAGTAGCATGAACATTTTCATGACAGGATTAAGCTATCATATTGCAACTGTCAGCAATGTTCTACACAGTTCGGCGTGTCTTCAAAGAAAACAAATTCATTCCCGTCTCTTAAAATCGATTCAAATGAATGGCCTGAAAAGGAATGAGTACATTATATAAAACTTGATTCTTTGCAATTAGTGATAACAGGTGTTTGGAATAAAGTAGTAGCATGACACATGCAAAACCGACATTATTACACCTTCCCAGACGCGGAGTGCTCTGTATTCATCAGCTTGGCTTGTTTAATTATTTGGTTTTATTTTTCAGAAATTATGACGGCTGCACATGTAACCTTATATTCTGTGTTTCATTTATTATCATGACAACACTCCACGGAATGTTTTATGTCTTTTTCATAAATGTTACGCAAGAACATGTATCACATTCATATTTACTTTTATATTCATTGGTATTGATTACCTTCCTCTGGTTTGGATGGAAGTTCTGTTGAACCATGTTTCATCAATGTAATAGAAAGGGCAACAGTTGAAGAATTTGTCTGTACGGACAAAAATGTTATTTTGATTCATTCTGCGTAGTTGAGGGTGTATACATGTACGAGAAAATATTGGAATGAAAGAGGATATATTTTGACACAGTAGTATTGAATAAACTTCATGAAGTTGATGTCACCCCACATTATCCACTCTAAAGATATATCTTTTCAGCTTGGAGTCATGTGTTTGAAACTTAAATTTCTACAAATGACATTCATCACGCTTTGCAGCCTAGGTACCCTTTAAATACGCCACCTCAGCTGTGAATGTGAGACTGTTCCTATCTGTGAAGCTTTCTTGCATCAAAACCTACTTGGGGATTTTATATGTGAAAGGATCTGTCATGATTTCCATCTCCAGTAAATGCTTATGTCACAGTTCTGAAAAGAATCTCTTTTTACACAGAAGCATCTGAAAAGATGACATTTTAACCCTTGTAATGGATGTGTCTGATTCTGCATGATTGGTATTGACTTATATGTCATTCACAGATTTTATCATGTTTCGATTATATTTTTGAATTACGGTTGTTACTGCAGCTTGGTATGAAACAATATGCATTGAGGCATGTTTTCAAAGAATATCGCAAGCAGCATCCAAAGTTATCTGAAGCACGACACGTTAATATGCGCTGAGCACTAAGAATGTAATACAAAAGGCCAACTAAATAAATAAATACCTTTATCCTATACCTATGTTGAGTCCGATGATTTCATTGGTCCAGAGGGGTGAATACCACCCGATATTCACCTGCTAAAGGCCGATGTCGTGGTATCCAGACTTTGGGCACTTGCCAACAGTTGTTGATTGGAAACCATAATGTAAACAACGACATAAAATTTTCGTAAAGTTCGTAGTTTTTGGCTATATTTTGGCGGCTCTAGTGGCCTCAATTCTTAACCAACTTGCATGTTTTATACATGGAATGATGGGTAATTGTCTCTTTTATAATTATGTAAAATTTCATAACAGGAGGTTGATAAATCCTGGTATTCACCTCCAGTAGTCCTGATAAGTGATATTACTAAATAAATACATATATCACTCCGCCTGCGGGAAACTCGTATTTCACAATTCTGCCCGTGATTTATCATTTTAGATTTGTGTCTTTTCATCAAAAAATTTTCTCTTGTGATTATGTTTGTCATAATTTAATGGCAATAAAGCTTGAATTTATAAGAAGATTTGAAATCAGGAATATAGCAGAGTATTACAATCCTTTATACGAACTGATCTTTACCAATTAGTGATTGCAGGTACTGCAATGAGTAAATAGCATGAAGCATGCAATGAAGACAAAATTGCACCTTTGCCTTGGGTGACGCAATCTGTTTTCTTGTTGCAGCATGGTTTATGTTTCAATCGTTTAAGAATTAGAAAATATCATAGTTTTCCCCTGAAAATTTGAGTAAAGCAAACAACAGACACATATACCTCAGGTTTTCCTCTTGATTGAAATATAAATTTTATTCAATTTCATTTGGTAACATGTTTAGCACGTTGCAATGGCTTGAGCAAAGTTTGCTACGAAAGTTATTCGTTTGACTTGCCTGGGTTGGACTGATAAGATGCATTGGTGCCGAGAAACATCTCGAGGCCCAATCAGGAAGGATTGAAGGATTCCACAAATACCACGTGCCCAGTTGAAAGTTAGAAAAGTGGCATTAGGACTCTTGCGCGATCAAATAACATCCATGGTTACTTACACAAAACATGCCCAACCCCAGCTGTGTGAAATGTCCGTTGAGAATACAAAAACAAGAAAAGCATGAGACATTACCATTCACACATGTATGCTGCTGCTTCGTTTGGTCCCTTCTCTCATATGTCAACCCCCTTTTCGGTTCTGACATGTTATGACACGTTTTTGTTGTTTAGCAAAGTCACAAATTCGCGAATTTTTTAAACTGTTTAAACTATTACTGTTCTACTTTTAATATTTCTTGAAAATGTACCAGATGAATAACAACTTTTCAATTTGACTTCGGAAGTTTGAAACACGGGCACTGGTGAAAACAACGGGATCGGTCTGGGGCCACACGCAGTGTTTGTGTTTCCCAGCAAGTCGGACTGGGTATTAATGTTCTGGTACCGCGTTAGCCTTAGATAAAGGCTGCCGGTTAATTATGTTCACAATTTGTTTCCATCCATTACCATTTATTGTTTATCTTCTTATGACGTTGGGTAGTTGTCATGGTGTTGGGGGTGGTTGTCATGTTGTAGCATACATTTTCCTGCTACAAATGGCAGTGACCACTAGACTATGTTCCTGGTTTGTCTCAACTGGCTGCTATTAAATCTAACCAGAATATGACCGACCATCAGACACCCAAGATTTTTCATGTCTTTCCACACATGCGTGACTGGAAGGGATTTTCTAATGTATTAAATCTGCCCTAGCATTGGAGAGCTCTACAGCTGGGAGATGATCTAGAGAAGGACCCCAGCACAGGGTATGAAGGCAGACAATTTCATCCTGTTTCACATCCACTTTTATATTTTTACCTTCTAATTCATAACTAATCATATCAAAATCCATAAAATGATTATAACTAGCATATTTTTCCATGGAGATCATCAAAGTAGCTTTACGTTTATGGTTTAAGGCGATTTTTGTGAAGCATATAAAAATGTCAAAGTGTTTGTGAATAACAACAGCATTTCTCATGGTATCGCCTCCGCAGCTTGTTGACCCACGTTATTTAACATCCTTGCTCAGTACATTTATTAATGACTTGTAGCTCTAAACCAATTTCCATGTTTGTACGGAAAGCTACAGCTTAAAAGAGAGAAACGGAGCAAATTCAATTTTGCTCTACTTGATCCATTTTCTGATATGTCCTCCCTCCTCTGTCAGCATGTCTTAGCGGTTGTTCAGGTCCCATGGAGGAATCGTCTTACACTGGTTGCACTGGTTGTCAAGAAGTAAACAATTAGAATTCTATGGCAAGTTGTATGTTTATGATTTAAATTCGTGAGGGAATAAGAAGATAATCTTAATCAATAAAACCAATAGCTGTTTGCAAACTTACTTCTGGGTTGAGTCAAATGAAAATGATGAACATGTTACGGATACTGTTGAGAAATTAAGTGCTTTCTAATTTCTTGTGTTTCTAATAGAATGAAATCCCAATAACACATCTTGAAAGGTTGTTGACGTTTTCAAAAGCCGATTCATACAATTGTTTTGCTTGAACATTTGGATGCCGAAAACAATAAAGTTTTACTGGTTGTTTACGTCAGGATATGATTAGGCACTTGAAAATAAAAAAAGAAGTAAAATATACACAATAGACACTTCTTGGCACAGAACCAATAACTGTTCAAGCTGCAGGATACCTCAGATAGAACGGCATAAGAACTTGTAAAGAGTCCCTTGCAGTGGCGGATCCAGGATTTCTCGTAGGGGGGAGCCAACCTTGGAGCGCCCCAATTTTTACCCGATTTTAGTGCAAAAATCCCCAAAAACTGCATGAAAATGAAGAAATTTTGGGCCGAAGAGGAGGGGGGCCGCCCGCGCCCCCTAGATCCGCCAATGCCTTGCTTATCCCTTGCTATTATAGGAAAAACAAGCACAGGACGAATTTCTATTGTTCCCGTTGATTTCCAAAAATGCCTAAGATTCCTCACAACAAGTTGTGTATTGCCGTGTAAAACAAAGAAGAAAACTTGATAAACAGACAAGAAAAAGCAGCGCAGCAAAAATAGTGATAACATCAGAAAGCACAGTCTTCTGGGCACTGGCGAAGCTGAAAATACTTGATGTTACAGGTCAGAAAATTTATCAAATGAAGCAATGGTGTTTTTGCCATGCATATTCGTTACGACTTAAGATTAAGCAGAACATCAATATGCATCATCAGAAAAACGTTTTATTTGTTGAACGATGTATTTTTTTCTGAAACGGATTTTTACCAAGGAATTTACGTATCTAAATTTTTATGCGGAATGCTATGCCCATCTCGCACATATTTTTGTTGTTAAAATGGTCATCAATTCTTAGAGTATTTGTTAAATTGGAGCCATGAGTAAATTCCGCGCTGAGTTAAATATATGCTTCATCGACAAAGGCTGTATCTATTATTCAACAAATAGATTTCATGTTAAATAAACTGTTTTGAAGGACAGTGCATGATGATTCATGCTGTTGTTGTACCTCGATACGTTTTCGTGTCCAAATGATTGCATGTTGTCGAATGGCGGTAAAGAAAACAATTGTTGAATCTTGGTCGATGTCCTTTATTGTAGAAATCTAATAATCATTTACTAAATTAACCTGATATTTTCCACCTGCAGAATGTCGCATGATGTAGATCTACATTACATTGCGTTTGGTCCATTGTTTTCCAAACATTGAAATCAAACTAAATAAGATAAACGTCCAATATTCACATAAAATGCAGGTTCTGTAAATGCAGATGTATTTGAAAAATTCGGTTTCTTTCTGACTGAAGGGTTGCGGGCTCATGAGAGTACATGTACACAAGGTGACTTTCGGCAAGTCATCTTAGATACGCTTGGCACCGACCCTGCATGCCATGTTTATGGGTGCTAGTTGTCTCATGGTTGGGTGAGTTTCCCTTCGCTTGTTGACATCGTAAAAACTTCAACAGCAGCTCAAAGAAAAACCGAGCATAACCGACATGAAATTTACAATTAAGGTGCTAAATTTTGCGAGTATGGATTGAAGTCTTAATGGTTTGTTGTTTCTATTTACCAGACAGCTTGTATAAGGTTGTGTTGAGTTGATGTCACTATTTACGTCAGAGCATTAGTTTTCAAGAATACTCTTGTTCAAACAGAATGAAGAGTACAAAATCTAACATAGTTGAGATGAATACTTCGCATGCATCATGCCAGTAAGTCATTCAATTACTGATACTCTTTAATTGCAAAGAGCAAGATCCTTTGTGTTGTAAATTTAATTTAGCGGAAGGGCGACAAAAGCAAGGTTAGATTAAGCACATAATACCTTGGCATTACGAGTATCAGTTGGCTCTTGCCGAATGAAGGTCCTGTCTATTCGCACAGATTTTAAACTTCAGTCACCTGGCCGCGTCTCTGGTGAATGTGCACCGGACTAATCCTACTGGAACCCATCGCTCACATCATCTCCTTAACACTTTTATCAATCAACAAATATGTCTCAGTAGATTTGCCAAATATTTTTGTCCTGGGTAAGTTTGAATTGAATAAAATGCCTCTGTAATGATAAGCACAAATCTGTAGAGATTGATAGTAAATATGTCAATTTTGTGTATCAACATGCATGCTATTACGACTATTTTTATATCTTGGTTTGAAACAAAAAGGTTTTTTTTTACAAAGTTGTTGCATTTGCTGAACCTTAACTTAAAGAAGATATAAAACCGTGAAATATTATATGAAATGTATAAAATCATAGAAAGACAGCTTGGTGAAAGCCTTGAAAAACTCGGTGTACTAAACAAACCTTTACGTTTTATGCTTTTATCAAATCAAAGACCTTTGGGAGGCTTTATTGAAAAGTTGCATACGTTTTCAAGGTATATATGTCTCATCCTGTACCATATGTAGATACAATAGAACTGCGCTCATCTTTGACATGTTGATACACAGCGAGGTACATCAGTGCATTGCTTTTTGTGACGCCAAAATAGATGTACAGGGAACTATTCTTTCGAAACCGAAATGTCAAATGGAAGTCTGGTATCTTTGTCAGTCGAAATCTTAGAAACAATGAAAGCGAACGTTCATTTTTCCAGAACACTTAATTCCATTGTTCCAAGTGCAAGAGTTTTGCGCTTTTTTACTGTTGTTTGTAGGCAACCAGGAGTGCATAGGGCAACGTTATCTTTCGAATTTAGAGCCGTCTTTTACTGCTTTGACCAAGAGTGCAAAGGTTCAAATCTTGACACTCTCAAAATTAAATTAAATTAAATGTTATGGTTGTACTTATACTATAGCATGCTCAAAATATGCTTGCGTGTCTGGGCTCGCAGTCTTGAAGCATACCTCACACGAATTACAAATGAGGTAAATATGGGATCCCATATTTAGTTGGTCACAATTAAATTCACAATAAAAACTGTTAAAGCAAGACTATTTAGCTGACTGTAGGACGGGTGTCGGCAAAGCCATTCCCCAGAACACTTTATGCGCCGCATGCCCTTGAGCCTGTGCTCGGAGTAGTAGCCCTTGAGTGTTCTCTGCTGAGGCACGGGTATGCAGAAAAATAGCCTGACATAACTGACTTATAGTCAGCAATAACAAGAAAGTATCAATTGTCCTGTATCTAAGGTGCGTGTATTGGAGCATTTACCTTGATAATGAACTACAGATACTAAATTTTGCTCGGTTTGGCAGACCTTTCAGCGTCGTGCAACTGTCCATCAGCAGAAAAAGTGAATTGCTCATTTGATGACAGTGAAGGTCCCGCTATCTGAGCCAATCTCTGTGACAACAGCTTTAAATCATGAAGTGCTCTTCCTGAATTTCAATGATAAAGAGAAGCTGTTGAAGAGAGACGTGTCCATAGTGAGAGACCTTAATCACTGATATTAGGAAGCTGCATCCAGCACGATTTCAAATTCGTGTTGTACCAAAAATGTTATAGTGTTTCTTAAATTGACTGTGTCAGAAACAGTCAAGATGTACCTGAAATTGAAAGGCATACTAGTTTAGGTTTACATACCATAGACAAAAAGTGAAACTCCTGGGGTGAATTTAAACAAGAATTCAGACCAGGGTATTGATACCAAAACAGAATAACCTTTAATTGTCAAAAAGTCACCACATAAAAGCATAATCTAACTACAGGGTATTTTATCCATGTTTTGTTGTACATAATTAAGTTATAAACTCTACTGTATGGAAGTCTTGTAAATGTTTATACAGTGATACTCAGAGTCCTCCACAGGACGGCAAAGTAACATTCAAAGAAATGTTTTCTTATACACTGTAAATCCAGATTCCGATGGATCAGCCGTGACACTGACCTCATTTACCATTGGTCATCCATCAAATTCTGTTCATTTACGGATTGTGACCTGGATGTTTGATCCCGATACTTGATGCTGAATGTGTTAAATGGACATGTGTTACTCACCAATTCACCATTACTACGCGGCACATCCATTTTGAACCAAAAAGCCGTGACAGATTTACACTGAGCAATGCAGCAACTTCCTTACCGGAATCACGGACAGTTGATTCAAAACACAAAAGACAAAAAAGGTGTTGTTACAATGGTTTATTATTTGGAGGCATTGTTTTACTGTCTGGGTAAGACATTGGAAAGTCCTTTAATAGCCGTGCTTAGGATCACTTCCCTTCGTCATTTTGTGCAGGATAAAAACAGTGAACATAAATAACGCAATAAGAGAAGTAATAGAATAAGTTTACGTATTCAGTCTCCTTCAATGCCAGAGATGCAGCAGTTGCTAGTGTTCTGGTCATACTAGCGTGCAACATAGTGCCTGGAAACTGCGATGAGGTAATGACCAATAAAAGTTATGCCTTAGGAAAACATGACAAACCTATTCTCAAGTAAAACATGGACATTCACTCTCCCACTTAATTCCGCACCCAGAAGACTCTTTATTACCATTCATACTATTGCTATGGTATGAGTCCAGTGACGGATCCAGGGGGAGGGGTCCCTGGGGGCCCGGGTCCCTCCTAGCCCCCAGTTTTGGGGCCCAACTTTAGGGCCCCAGCACCACAAAACACTAAAATTAGACTATAGTTTGCAAAAAATTTCAGCCTCACTTTGCTTGGCATAATATTTAAGAATATCTTTCTAAAAATTTTCCAGCCTCACTGCACTTGGCATCATTTCATTACAATGTCCAATTTTTTTCTAGCCTTGCTTCACTCAGGAAACCCTACACTAAAATAACTGAAGAAAAATTAAACATAAAAAGGGCTTCTGAGGCCCAACCCTGTTACTTGCTTGCTGTGCTTG
Source organism: Haplosyllis anthogorgicola (assembly GCA_038406195.1). NCBI lineage: Eukaryota > Metazoa > Annelida > Polychaeta > Phyllodocida > Syllidae > Haplosyllis > Haplosyllis anthogorgicola. The sequence goes on from JBCAUI010122207.1 coordinate 24,888, forward strand.
TGCAACTTCACTTCACTCCGGAGGCAAACATTGGCACTTGACAAGTTGGGTCCCCCCTTGACCAAATCCTGGATCCGCCCCTGCAAAATAGACTAATTTAGTACTTGTAAAGATATCCCTGATTGGTTGTCGGGGCCAATTTCATACATGTGTTCTTTGTTGAAACAACCCTTTCACAAATGTGTCCCTAGCATGAAATTGTAGCATAATGAAGACATTCAATGATTATTAATACATGAATTGCCAGTTACAAACCCTCTTTCATATCTTGTGCATTAATCTCTGAATATTAAGATGAAACTCACTGAATGTAAATGGATAATTATGGGTCCGTAGTTCTGCCTTTTTAATGTGCATTAAATCACAACTAAGTCTAGAAGACACCATTAATACAAGTAATGGGTTGGTATTCAGCTTGACTTAATGATTTTCTTTAACACATGAGACTTCCTGGCAATTAATTGTTGTTGCCTTTTGGGAACATGATTACGCATGTGATGTTGTCCAACATAAAGAATGTGTTCATTATTTTATGAATTTATCTCCAACAACTAATGTGTATCTTTCTAAAATTGGCATTAATTATTGGCATGTGTCTGTGGATAGCGTTTCTATTTATAACCTGGCACTGGTAGAATTATTTGGAAAAAAAACGTGCATGTGATGAATTGCCAGCTCAAAGTCATCAGTCCTCAAATATTACTGGAACAATAGCCCTTATTAAACGACAGATCTGTAGAATCTTTAAAGACTATAGAACGGGAGTATTTTAGTAACCACAACGACTTGAAAATAAACTAATCATAGCATGCATCTAAATAACATTTCAAAGGACGGAGCAAATATCGGAACAATACTAATAAGGCAAAGAGTGGTGGAAGAATATCTGATGTGATAAATTGATTTGTCTCTTTTTCTTGAGAAGTTCTAAGCCCTCAAGTGTTCATGTCGTCCTACTCACGATTGAACCGCGGATCTGCAAACATTGGTATCTAAAATATGCCAGGGCAAAAACTAATCCACGTGGGAAATATCTTCTGTATAACAAATGTATGAGAAAATAATTAGCTGTAATCGAAATTCTGTAGGAATTTAACAACAGTGACATGTTGTTCTTTAACGCAACAACGCTAAACTACATAACTTCAAACGTAACATGAATGATGCGTCAATTTCATGGTTCACATTGTAGAGAATAGGTAGTAAATTGGGGCTTAAAATGATTCAGTCCCCAGAGATTCAATAATGATGTATTTTGTACAAGGTGTATGTTCAGACTTCCTTAAAGCCGCACCCATACAAATATACTTTGTTATTTTACTTGTTGAAATTGAAATTTAAAAGTTTTTTAATTAAGTTTACTTATCTCATCAGTGTACATCTGACCATTGACAGCATAACTGGCTACTTACCTAAAATAGAAAGATTAACACATTATTAAATAAGATGTTTAAAAAGTGCGTAAAGTAGAGTTTTTGTGTGCCATGGTCCAAAAATTTTATCTATCCAACCAAAAATAGCCCTATTAGCCCCATTACTGCAGAATAGGCGATGGGTAATGTTATAAAAGCGATCTCCCAAACCGCCTATTTGTCTTATAGCCAAACTCAAGGCCTACGCTGGTGATGGATTTTTACAGTAAGAGTCAAAAACAAGTACATAAACCGTCCTTAAACAGATTGTGATCTTTGAGTGCGAAAAATATCATGTTACCAAAGAATTTTGCATAAAGGCAAGGGCTAATTATAGATACTTCCGTAACGAGTAATTTGATGGGGGCTAAAATAACTTGATAACAATGGATTCTTTGTAATCTCTTAGTGTCTTGATAATTGAAGTCAATCCCGCAGAAAAGATGTTATTATGCAAAGATTTTGCTACTTTCAACACATTTTAAAATGCACTGGAGTAAACAACTTGTAAACATACTGTAATACAATTGATTCGATCAACATGTAGACTGAGTGCAGAAAATAAACTGGGATGACTTGTTTTTAATGGAACAGTCATCTTCCTCATAAAAAGCCTTCTTGAAAGAAGTATCCCTGAAGTTATGTAATATGTGGCCCCCTTCATGGCCATGTGCCTGGTTCACACATAACCAATAGCCCCTGAAGGATATTATGGATTTTGTACATGATATTATTCCTTGTTATTTCTGTCATCTGAACAACCTCAAATCAATAAAACAATAGAAATAAAAGTCTTTTTGTAGGAATGAAACTGCACGTCTGCTCCATGAATAATTCAAGTATTACTTTTTTCATTTTTACACAAAATTACTATATTGTAACACAATATCTTTATTACATGCTTGTAAGAAGTTCGTGCTTTGCCTACTTTGTTTTTGAGGATGTATATATCTCCCATTCTTCTTTAATTTAGCCTACGCATAAAGAACTATTTATTTGCTATACTTTAAAAGTTTAGGCGATTGGGTGAACGGTATCAATCACGGGACAAGTTTATTATTACAAGACTTGCAGAGGAATTCTTTGAAGCTGGAAACTTCACAGCTTCTTTTGATCAGAGAAGAAATATCATGAGTCAACCATATTGAATCCTGTGTATATAAAGAGCTCGATCACCTTTTCCCACATATCTTTCACATATTCACGGATATCACCTCATGTACATTTCAGTTTGATTAAGCAGCTTTGTGTTTTTTGGCCTGAAGCATTGAAAAGGTGTGAACCAGGACGTTCACTTTTCCATGTCAAATGTAATATTGCAATTGTATGCATAGTCTGTATGTTTGTTAAGCAGAGCATATTGAACACTTTTTCCGTGTGTCCATAAGAATAGTCAGGTTTTGAAAATATGAATGTTTCAATATGAACTTTACATACAAAGTATTCATCAAGTTGTCTATTATATCCGTGTTGTTCAGCTTTAAACAGGTAACTTAGGTTATGTAGTGAGTTCTGGATCCAGTTTCAACAAGATTTACGCAACTTCCTTCCCCGTGAACAGAAGAATTGTTTCGGGAATAAAGACTCCCTTGAACCTAATGGGATGGCATTGTGGTATTGGCATGAAACAGTGGAAATACATGTATGTGCACGTGGTTACGAAGATAAGGTCAATAGCCATGCAAGCAAAAGGATACATTAACTCTTTTTCCGATATTTGGAAACGGTACTTTTGCCTTCATTCTTTGTCTTCTTTTATGGCTCCAATTTTCAACTCTGCTACGAGTCAATTTATTATTCTGACACCTTCAAAGAAGGTTTTCCACATGTCTGAAGCTGGGCAAATCACAGCTTCTTTGATACACACAGGAAAATATTACAAGGAAACACCCTCCGAAGATCAGAAACTAATGTGGTTGATTGTTGCCTTATATATTCTTATGACAAAAATCGTTATCCTTGCATGACTTTAGGAAATAAACGGCTAGATCATGCGAAGATAAAGATTAAGTTAAGCTAATGTTGACATTGCAAAATGTAGTTATCCCTGAACTGTTCTTTTGAGAATCACTCCAAAGACGGCTAGTAATACATTTTGATATGTTTTATTACTTTTATATAATAAATAACAATTTTTGCTGGCACATTTATCATCTTCGACTTTGCGACAGATACCACGAAACTTTCACGTGAAAAGACCTGGTTTGGACTTGAGTTACGTAATTCAAAGCTTCAAGGATATCAGTTTCTATTGTTGGTAGTTTGCTGGCAAACTAAAGGTTTTATTTTTTTCTGCAGGGAGTGCTTCTTAATTACTGGCTGAAATATTTATGTAAATACATTGAATTTTATTGATTTAGTTAGTATTTGTCAAAATATATCTGATTTATGAAATTCAGAATGCAGTGAGACCTTCAGCAGCCAGTTCCGTTTTTTCTTGCAGAAATGTAAAACATGTGAATAACAATGCTTACTTAATGTGCGATGTAAATTCTTATAAAAGGGACAGATCACTTGGAATTATCAATTGGATCTCTGCCTTAAAAGCATCCTGTACTACGACACTACATGGATCTGGCCTCTTTATCACATGAACATTTAAGGTGGTTTGTATCACTACAACATGTAATGTAGAACCATTTACAGCTTCTGTAAGGAACAACGGATAGATCCATAGGGCAAATAATGTCCGAAATCTCTTCAATTAATACTTTACCTTTATATTCACAGTGGCAAGATGTTAGCGCGTCCAATATACTTGGATATATTTAAGTTCGCATTTATTTTTATTATGTTATAAACTACGCGCTTTCAGGGAGCAACATTTCGTAGCGCACGTATTTCTGGTACAAAGATATAATGTATTATAGGCGTTTTGAACTAGGTACACAAATTGCTGTATAATATTCTGTGTTCTTGTCTCATAAAGATCAATTTCGCTGCAAAATAAAGTGGTCTAGTTAGCCTACTTTACCAACCTTGGAGGAAGATTCCAAAAGTGATAAATAAGACAGCTTTAGCTGACAAAGTGGAGATGGGCTCTTGACTTATAATGTACAGTTACCAATGCATGCAGACTGATGTACCGCTTCATTCAGTAGAATTTTCTCTGATAAAGATTTATATTTTCTGATTGGCCTAGTTTTTTTCATTCAAAAAGAGATATACAGTCTTGGTTTGTAAAGAAATTAGTGATGTAAAATTGAATGTAAAATTTTAATTTCGGATTAATTGACTTCAGATTGGTCAGATCGATTAATGCTCTTTGTTGAGTCCCATATGTATTTAAATCATAGATAAATGAATAAGTTGCCTGTTCGGTATACAACGATTGCATTTTTTACGCCTGTAGTCTACAACTTGTTGCTAACAGTTTAGCCCTTCCATCCTTAGTCATTTTATTGGCAGAACATTTTGTCTGTTCTTTCTCAAGCAGATATGATGACACAATTAGGTAGCAATTATGATCTGATAACATCTCGTCCTCTGTTCTTCTTTGCCTACGCTAGGTTGTATTTTAGTTAAGGAAAGGTTCGCGTTTACTCCGCACTGTAGCGATTCTTCTCAGAAATTTCCTCGGGTAGATCTCAAAGGTCTGGATTACATGACACACTTTAATACTAAGTCCGTAAAAGAAGGTATCAAACTTATGGCCCTTCAGCCCTAACTACATGTTATTTACAAGTCCCTTGGGCCAAATTAATAACGACTTACAGGCTGTAAAAGAAAATAAAAACCACTGTACAACTCTAATAAAGCAATCACAAGAGACACTCTATCATAAGGATATCTGGCAATCAATAGTGCATCTTTTGAACACTGCCTTATCATTGAATTGACATTGATATGTGCAGACATTTCTCTGTTTCACTCTCTCTTCATTTCGGCTACTATTGGGAAGAGTTGAGCGTCACCAACGCTTACCGTTAACTTGATCAGTTAGAAATCAGTTAAAGGATCATTACGTGTATTAGATAATTCGTTGTCATGAATATTCGGTAACAATTAACAGCATAATGTGCCCATAATGGTCATTTCATTGTGCACACCATCTGGCATATGTAGCCATAACGAAAATATCTGGAATACAAATCAGATAATCAATGTATTAGTTTCTCATCAACATAGTTTATCGTATGCAATACCACCTGATCTCACAATCCCTATTGTAAATCCTAATTCCTTAGTTTCTTTATTGTATTTGGACAAATCGTGCTTTAACAAATACGGCACTCGCTCCGTTCGCATTTTCATTCACATCACTTAGGTCTGCACTCTAGGTATGGCCTAAAACATAGCCTTATTGTTTTATTGATATATGATTTTCTCTCATAAAAATACCTCCCTGCTGTCTATGGAGCTGCTATGCCTAACCTGATTTTCCAATTGGTTTGGACATGAGATAGGAAAATGATAAATGCCATATACGAAGGGAAGATAGGGATGGACTCTGGCTTACAAGATTTAGTTACCAATATCAGGATGGGGGCTGTAATGTGTCATAATTTAGAGTTTGTGTTGATAGAGACAGGAAATTACTAGAGACCAGTCGTATCTCTCTTCCAGGCAAATTGGGACAGACAACTTGCAGGAAACAGAGGGAGTGATAAATTTTAAAATGATTGGCTAGAAACTGGTATTAACATTTACAGATATGACACGAGCTAAGCATTGGTACCCATGCTGTCATCAAGTGGTATCGCAGACTCTGTGTTGAGCTAAAACTGAATATTTGAATAAACTGGTGATTTCGAATGCCAATGTTGTAAAAATCACAAATGGCACGTATGATATTGCTCATCTCTTATTCACGCTTACCAGTGACTGATGGATACAACTTTGCAGCTTGATAAAATATATACATGTGATTTATAGAAAGGGCATAAATGTGTAGAAAGAGGATGTGGATGTAAAGTAACACTCATTGCTTTTTGTAACGTACGATTTTAAAATCTCATTTTACTAATTGCCAGAGATTCCACATTTCTGTATGCAAGTAGTACAGCTGCACTATCCATCTATTCCAACGAGTACACTAGGTAAGAAGGATCCCAGCTGACTGTAACAGTGCATTATGCAATGAATGATTAAGTAACAAGATACCATGTGGGAAAGGTGTTGGTATCTTTTCTTATTACCATAATTGACATTAATTTACTTTGTAATAGAAGCCACTATTGTTTGGCAGGCGCTGGTTAAGAAATCCAGGCACGTCTAGTCACGGGAGACTGTACAAGAAATGTTTACAAAAACATCTGTGTGGATTTTTAAACTTTTCCTCAGAATCATTTTCCTCAATAGTTTCCTGTAAACATGATGTGTTCCACATTTAGGTTTGTGCCATCATTAAGAGTATTACCCTGAAATACTTTATTACATATCTTGTAGCATCTGTTCATTTCGATAACCAATTGTCATAGAGGGAATACAAATTAGGTAATTAGTGTGAAAACAAGTCATCAATATTGGTATTTATCGTTGAGTACCACCTGATGATACGTGTTATGTCCTTTTACTCTGACTTTACTGGAGTAGGGATCCCAACAGGGCCACTGCTTTCCTTCGAAACATTCTGTAACTTTGATTGCATTTCGCACAAAAAAACATTCTACCGTATTCAAGCAGCCAATTTCTGTTACCAACTTAGTCATGGGGATGTGAATCTACAAGAAAATCTATTATTTCTACAATAAATTCAGAAAGTGGTTTATAAATGTTGGTTCATTTATCTACATTCAAATTTTTGTGAACGTGTTTCCTAATTTGAAAGCAGATGATGTCAACGGGACACCGGTATTGTCCTTTTTACGAATGGTATAGTTAGGACACAACATTGTGTAACGTAGGAAATATGTTCTTTGCTGAAATGTCGTAAATTTTGTACACTGTTATACTAGATTCCAAACAGAGACACGATGTTTTATTATTACGTTTACATAAACTGCACAGTTTTTGGCAATTGAACCTGCACAAGCTGTCAAAAGGACAATTTGATAGGTGTCCAGATGCCATTTTGATAAAGAGGTAAGGCGAACATATATCATTGTATCCTAAGTAGACGTGAAATCAAGTCTTACACATGACTAGGTTGCTACAATGCAGTTGGATATTTTTGTCAAACATAAAATGAGAAAAACTTACAGCCGATAAATTAATCTACTCAATGACAGTAATATGCATACTGTTGTTAATGGTCCCAATTATTTCCTATTATTATTATTTCCAGTTATTTCCATTTGGAAACTAGCTCAGAAATAGAAATGCAAAAGCAACTGAAAACTGTAAACATTATAGTAATCCATGAATATACAGTATGTACAGAAACAATAGCTTTGAGATTACAGAATGCAACCTAATTAGGCTGCTAGACTGTACATTCGGTAAAATTTAATAAACGTTTAAGTCTTCACAATAAATACATATTTTCAAACTATATTACTGATTTTGAAAAACTTAGCCTTTATGAAATTAATCTTATGATCAGCGAAGATACGTGTCACATATGTTGCAATTGTTTCAATTATGCAACACTAGAAAAGGCCCTCTCGGAACGAGGGGGCTCACAGCCAGCTAACTCCAAGTGTAATCGTTATGTGAGCAACGCATGCAAACATAGATATATCAGATGTAGTAAACAGTCTACATAAATATCTATGTGACAGATGCAACAATTCTTTCTTCATTTCAAGGATTCCACCCTCTATGAAAGGCAAACCAATGTGGGTCAGGGCTCAAATTACATTAGCATTACCAGATGGATCCAGTGCTACTTGTCCAGTCCATTTCATCTATTATCATTGAAGATCAACACTTAAGTAGGTCAGTCATTCCCTACGGTCACAATTCCTATTGACTTGATTGATCAAGCACGTGCATAATTTAATTTTCCCCTATCATGCAAATTTCCAAACGAAATGCACATAATTGCTTTGTATCGAAGTCTGTAGGGCAGCAGAGATTTATTGAAATGCGAGTCAACGAAATCAAGAAAGGGAAAATGTCACATGCTGGCCACGTGGGTGTTGGACATGATTCCTTCAATCATAAACTCGCGTCACCGAACCAAGGTGTAAAATTGGAACTGACGTGTGTATTACATCTGGGCTTGCAACAGATTGAGCCCGGTACTGACCTGCTTGTTTGCAGAATACCTGCAGTATGCTGTGCATGCATACTAGCAGTTGCAGGCAGGCAGGCAGGAAGCTGTAGCCTATCAGCCAATCACACACAAGCATCATCCAAGCTGATAAATAATTTCAAATTCAAATTCAGTTTAGATTGAGACTTCCAACAAGCAACATGTATAATGTTTTGCAGAAATAAAGTACA